>VZRR01003188.1:691764-857830 GCA_013398015.1 Oreocharis arfaki
CCAGTTTGGTGGCCCAGTGCAGAAAGACACCGATAGCCCGGAGTGAGGTCACCCCTGCAGTGCTCAGGGCTGGAGCCTGGCCCCTGAGCAGAGGCTGGGGCTGGTCCAGCCTGGGCAGAGGCGGCTTTGGGGACACCTCGCAGACACCCCGGAGCCGGAGGGGAGGGGAGGGGAGGGGAGGGGAGGGAAAATAGAGAAAGTAGAGAGAGAGATGAACAAGCAGTGTACCAATCAGTAAGATCAGTGGCCTAAGAAACTCGCTATTACAAATCATCCCTGCAGATGGAAAGAACTGAAAAAAAGCTCAAAAAGCTTCTCATTTTAGGTTTGCTTCTTTATATTTAAGATCATACTTTTTTCTTATATTTTTCCATATGCCCAAAGTGAGCTTCTTAAATTACTCTGTTTAGAAACAAACACATGGAAACAATAAACATCTAGAACATCAGCTTGCATATTTCCTTAATGTATGCATATTTCTCTCCAATTTTCCACATGAAATGAGACTAATTCACTTAAATTTCTTGGGATCCACCCTCTGTCAAATTTTCCATGATTTCAGGGTTAGCTCAGTAGTTGGTTAATACATTTGAGAGCATTGACTTAAAAATTTTAAGTCAGTCACTCAGCTTGTGCATAGCAGAATATTTACACCATATTCAATGTCAATTTACACAGATGAGAAATTACCTGTTATTTCTTTTTCTCATGATAAAAAAATAAGGAGAATATTATGCACATAGAAGTCTCTTTTCTAAAGGAATACAATTAAGGTTTCTTCAAAGGTTTTTCTACTTCGGGATATTTTGTGTCACATTTATTAATATCTTCTTTGAAATTTAAATATGCTGCTTTATATTCCACAGTTATATGCAAATGTAAAATTAGTTCACAGTCTTCCCCTGGGTTAATACTGACAGCAGAACTTTGTTCAATGCAAGCGTTTTTGTGGCAATCCTGGAGCAAAGAACTTGTCTTCACACGGTTTAACCCTGTTGTCCCCAGCAGTGGCAAAAGGAGACGCATGTGGCAGCCCATGATCATGGTTACTTTTTGTAGCACATGCCCTTCAAAAACTCCTAAACCCCCAAGCCAACATGTGAGGGATGCCAGAGAACACACACCTGTCTGGTCCTTCACGTATCTGCTAATGGACTGCTGTCCATTAATTTGGCTAATCCTGTTTTGAATGTGCTGACACTGGCTCCACAACATCCCAGGGCACCACAGTGCAGATGTGCATTATCTCTTTTATAAAGAGTAATTTTT
Source organism: Oreocharis arfaki (assembly GCA_013398015.1). Lineage (NCBI taxonomy): Eukaryota > Metazoa > Chordata > Aves > Passeriformes > Paramythiidae > Oreocharis > Oreocharis arfaki. The sequence continues at coordinate 693,034 of VZRR01003188.1, forward strand.
TTCCTGGTCTGTTTTCCCCTTTTTTTCATTATTATGCCCGTGACATTTCAGATTCTGTACAGGTGACTCATGCCAAAATCTCACTGACTACTGTTATGAATTATCTCCCCTGATTCATCCAAGAGATCTTCAGGACTTGTTTGCTCCTAATTTTGTAGTGGCAAAATATTCCCTGGCTGGAAGGAGAGTGTGGCCCAATTTGCAGGAAGAGGTAAGAGGGAGAGTATGTAAGCACAGCAGCACACATACAGGCACCATGAACTAAGAGAGCAGGTCGTGGGCAGATGAGGAGATCTACTGATGTATTAAAATATTCTCAAGGGCTAGTTTAATGTGTGGTTGGGGTCAGGAATAGGCAAAAAAACCCACTCCTGAATTTGAGAGTCCTACTCCTGCCACTTATACTTTCAAAGACCTCCTGATGTTATCACTAAATATTTTATGCCGTTCTAACCCAGTGGTCTCCAACTTTTACCAGTTCGTATGCTGTAACACTTGTTAGAAACCACCTCTGTGCACAAACTCTTTAGGACTTTATGTCTGATTGATTGTAAAAGTCTTAATGTCATGCAAACGTGAAGAATACCAAAAGAATCCATCTTCCAATGCATGGTATTAAGATTTTGTCTGTTTGATAACACTGACCTTGTACCAAGCATTATGCAGCACTGGAACTTGTTTACCGAGTCCCACAGTTTATCAGTTGACAATGAGAATCTATCAGTTAGAAAGGCTTCCATTATGTATTTATTTTACATGATATCAAACCCATTGCAGTCCTGACTGCACAACACTCACTGGGAACTACATCACTGTGAAAATGAAGCTGCATACTTTTATTTTTCCCTGGTCTTCAAATTCTATGCTATTGTATTCTTTCATGCCTTTTCTTTATTACAATGAAGAATGCTGGAATATTAATCGCTTTGTTGTCGGTGCGCATGGATATATTTTAATAAATCTGTTAATTTGTTTTATAAATCACTGAAGTCCTTTATGCTTTTCTTTTTTCAAATTGTGAACCATTCTTTTGCTTCTTAAGCTTTTTTGTTTTATAATATACAGACAGAGGATATGAACAGTATGTCAGAAGTTGCACTATCAAATGAGCAAGTTATATGAGTGATATAGAAGGCAGATTACTGCCCTTATTTCTGCTCGCTATTTGCCAGTCTCCATGTCACTCACGGGTGTGCAACACCGCACTTCAGTCACCCCTGGGACAGCTTAGTGCTTGTTGTTACAGATTCATCGTTGTGTATACAACTACTTTAGCAATGGTTTTTATGTAGGAGATTCCCATTGATGTTTATTTTTAGGCATCCAGTTTATTTTCTTATGCTCTGTTTAAACCAGCATTTTCCTCATACAGTACCTTCTTTTTCTGTGATCGACTGCCAGTGGTACTCCCATAGAATTTTATCTCTCTACTCCAACATACCCTTAAAGGTTGTTTCATGTAAAGGCTATAAAAATGTCAACATGGATTAGCTACATTCATATTTTTAGTTATCCAATCATTTGTGAAGGACCTGCTTTCAACTGAATGGCTCCACAATTGCTTCATTCCCTTCACTCACTGCCCTTATTAAACCCAACACACTGTAGAGCCTCTTTGACAGCCACACAGGAATCACACAAACAGGAGACAAGGTGCTGACAGAGTTCCACCCAGGTGTTTTGACATCACCCTGTCATATGCACCTCTCTGGAATACAGTTATGACTTTCAGGCCTACTGCAGGATAATCAAATCTGTCAGATGATGCTGTTTTTCCTGCTGTTGCCTACACTCTCATAAATGGAAAAGAGATTTGCTCTATTTGAGATTTACTAAGTGAATTTTAACTTGTGCAGATAACAGTTTTCTGTAACTGAGTTACAGCTGAACTTATGAGAATGATCCCAGTATATTTTTACGAGCTTTGTAACTTCTACAGCTTTTATGTTATTAGGTATCATTGTTAATGTCTCCAAATTTAACATTTCAAAAGTTGCCAAGTCCCAAAGTCTAAAAGGAACACTTGAAACTTTTAGCAGGCAAGCTCTTGTTTGACAACCTACACATAAGTATAAGCTTAAGGTAGAAAATTTAAAGTAGGAAAAAGTACTCGTTTCCAAAAGTATTCACTGGAACAAATTACACTGCAATATAATATCTAGTTTTCCTCATAGTATCTTCAGATCAAGATTCTCGTGCAATGACAGGTTAAGCAACCACAAGGTATCACAAGCAGTAATTATTTGATACTTGCCATGTATACTCTGCTTAATAAAATTATATTGATTAATATAGCATTATTCTGGTCATGAACTCCATGAACTTTATAGGATGTACTTATGGCAGTCTATGATGATAACAATTCTTTATTTTGAAATCCACATGTCATTCTGATGCAGCAAAATGTTTTAGAAAGCAAAGCCCAGGAAATCTCGATCTTCAAATTTTTTGGGAAAAATAATCCTACACAAAAAAGTTGAACTTCTTGACACAGTCCAACAATGTTCTGCCAAGATGTTAAGGTAAAGTAAAAAAAAAAAAAACAGCTGGGCAGTGATGCATGAAACATTCACAGGAGAAAACTTGCTTTTACGACAGTAAAAGAATTAATCAGTTCCACATTTTGAACCTTCTATAAAACTAAAATTTTCCCATTTTTTCTCCTAAACTTTTGAAAATACATCCAATATAGGTTTGGTTTGCTTTGTTTTTTTCCCAGTCAGATTTATTTATATGCCTATTTCTCATGCAGCATTTGTCTCTGCTGACATTGTTTGACTGCTCAAATATTCCTCAGGCAAGCAGGAATGGGTGACCTCAGCCCTCCACAAGGCCTCCAGTGAGGCAGTGGGTTGATCCATGGGATGCAGAAGGATGGTAAAGGTAGGCCGGGTTTACCGGATGGTCAGATGGAAAACAGGGCTTCTTTTGCTCTCAAAGCATCCACATTTCTCCAGTTTTCAGGGACAGGTCATGTTTGCACGCAACACGTGTGGTAATTTGGAAATAGCAATCGCCTCCTGACCTGTTAGGAAAGAAGCCTGTTTCCAGCTCACATCACTTTTTAAGCTCTACAGACTGTGCAGTGTGTTTAAGAGCCTCATTGCAACTGCTCCTCCTAAGAGCTTTGGTTTCTTTTACGAGATGCAATATTTACTTTGTGTATGTCAAGAAGCTGGAGGGGATGGTTTGTTAGCAGACACACTGTAAGACACACAGTTCAGTCTCAGCTGAGGAGGAGCGAAGGCTGGAGGCAATAAGGGCTGCATTCTTATGTACATCTCAAGGGAACTGCAAACAATACTCACAAAGGTCTGATAAAACTCAACCCTCTGAGGCACAGACAATGAATGATTTTTTGTCACCTTCCTCCAGACGTAAGTATGTCCTGTTCCACAATCATCACCTTGAAATCAAGCCAAACCAGTGGCTGTGGAGGTACATGCAACAAAACATGGTCAGCTCCTGCTGTGTGAATGGTGTTTGTGATGTGCCATTACCTCCCCCTTTCAATTCTAGGTGGATGTTTCCTTAATTTGTAGCACATCACTTCTAGCTGTGTTTCTCTTTTCACTATTTTTATTCAGAAAATATGCAGATATTTCCCCTGAAATGGAAGCTGGAAATCAACTTGCGATACATTGAGGTGAGTGTCTTTTAGCAGCTGATTGCTCCCAGCCCTTTCACATACTCAAGTAAATGCTGGAGTTCTAGCGGAATACTTCAGTCCCACAGGTTCAATGCGAAACAGATTTTAATCTACAGTTTGTATTTTTGCTGGTAACACACATTAAGATACTTGATATCTTAATGAGTTGACATATTCAAAGCACTGAATCAGGAAAAATAGATTTCAGATGGAAGCTAAGCTCCCTGTAAGCATCCCAAAGCAGAATAGCTTTTCAAACTGTGTGTTTTCCCCTTCAGAGAGGCACACATGCAAACGGATTGTTTAGGGCCTCCTCTGAGGCAGTGCATACCTCAGGAACCTCAGCTGTGCCTCTCTGCAACTTAATGGCCTCATTTACAGCAGTAATGAAAACGAGCCATGACTGATTGTCTGCCCAGCTGACATAGTAGAGATTTCATCCATACAACTGGACTGTCTTGCTCCCCAAACCTGGTGGTATCTCTGAACTTTTTTCTGGGAACACACTCTAGTATGTGCCACCCGTTGGTCTCTGTTCAGGCATCACCTGGGAGACAGCTTCTTGGCACAAGTGAAATGCACGCCCGAGACTGTGTGCTAGCAAACAATATGTACAACATGTGGCAGCACCTGGACCCGCACCAGCAGTGATTATTTTATTGGAAGAGATGGAGTCAGTGTGTGCAGCTCTAATTATTTAATGTTACAGTGTTAAGTAGCCATGACAGCCCAGCATGGGACACCCCCAGGACTGTTTTTGGGTGCCTTATACTCTATGCCTCCAAACAGAAATACACCATGCCTAGGACGGCGCTCGTTCATCAGGATGAATGGCCAGGGAAGCTGTGCTTCCAGTAGTTTTCATTGTTATAAGTAAACACAGTGGAGCTGGGTTGGTCAAACTAACAGACCATCCATCCAGTCTGCTGCAGAGAAAAGAGACTGAGAGGTCTTTTGTCTCTGGCAGTAATTCTTCCATAGAAATACAATGCAGTTGAATGAGTGCTTCCCAAACAACAGTCTACGCTATTCTCACAAGCCTGGAGAGCTTTTATTTATCTGTGCACAATGTTTGTTTTTTAATTGGACATTATGGAAGCTCTGAGAGTAACGTAAAAGATGATTAGCTATAAAAAAACATATAAATGAGTGGCTTCTAAATTTAATAATAGGCTAAATGTCTACATTCAGACATGGCTAATCAAAACCAGTTTGTAAATTTCATTTTATTCAGGTCAGCCAGTCAACAGTACATGTAATGCATACTATAAAACTGATTTAGGGCTTTTGGACACCCAAGCATCTACATAAACTAAGCAAGCACTAAGCAGGTCTGTCTACTCATAAATTACAGCACATTGTTTTTAAGTGACCAGGATAAAAAGCAACATGCCGTGAACCATCTACATCATGTTTTTTTCTCCTTTGACCAATTTCCCAGTTACTCTCTCAAATTATCACTCCAGTTTCTTCTTTGTTCATCCCTGTATTGTTTCCATATAACTGTCCAAACCCGCCTACAAGGCAACTAATCAAAAAAGGCTGAATCACAAGAACATTGACCACTTGATAGTTTGCCCAGCTTATTAAAAATATGAGTTTGACATCCTGCAGCATGTTTCAACAATTGGTTTGCAAATTACAGAATGGCTAAATACAATTAAATTCATTCCATTGTACAAAATAACTATTTAACATATGCTGTGAATCTTGCAAACAGATCAGGACTCTGCACTGTTTTCCTACAGCTGTTAGTCAAGTCTTTTCACCTCGTGCTACAGATCCACCAGTTCTCACAACATAAACAGGCTTGGGTTGGGTCATAGATTGGTTGAAATTTTAGCTAAACAAAACAAAACCTCAAATCCCCATTCAGATGGTTTTTAGAAGCAGTGATGGCCTTCCAAAAGTGAAATTATTCACTTCTCTGTACTCACTGTACATCAATACTGGGTTTACTCACCTCTTTTAGAGGTGAACCTAACTACCGGACCAGTGCCTTGACTCTTTATCTCAAATACCAGAACACAGGCAGAGTTGAAATTACTTACTGCTTATTCCAACAGCAGGTTTTGCATAAATTCATAACACTTTTCTTCCCTTTTCAGAGGTTGAACCTCCAGAGTACATATTTTATCCACTGCCGTACATATGATAATATATTGTTCACACGAGCGAACACGGCATAGGATCTGTCCCACGGATATTCCATGCCACTCCGCGTGCACCAGATCTGAGAAGCACATGATACACAGCTCCCAAGGGATATGAAACACATGTGGGTCTGATTCTCCACTTTGTTATTCCAACTCTACACCCTTGCAACTCTAACGAAGTTACACCAGTGCAAAACTGTTGGACTGAAGTGGAGGATTAAACCCATATGTCTCCTCATATGAGCCAAATTTACAGGACAAAGTTTTTGAAATGCATTCAGTAAACATTCAGACTTCTTCAGAGTTCTTTACCTGTTTGGTCCTCTAACAGCATTTTTCCTGCTTAAGGAAAAGCTTTGCCTTAAGGACAGAAACTGTTACTTGTTATAACTCTGTCAGTAAGAATCTGAATTATAAAAGAAATCAGGCAAAAAGATTGCAAAGATTTGCAACATACAAAACATTTAAAACAAGACAGCGTTTCCTCAAACTCAGTCATCCATGATTAAAAACTCTTTTACCTGCCTAGATGAATACCTCTTCGTAGAATTAAAAGCATGACCCATCATCATTTGCAAATTCTTATGATTTCACTGTGCAACTTTTGAAGTGTTTCTCCTTTCCAGACAGTACACCTGCAAATTAGTTTAGCAACATTTTACTGTGATAGAAAATTACCTAATTCTGTTTTTGATTTGGGTTTGTATACAACTCTGCAAACTTATAAGCTACATGCTTATATACTAAGTCAGATACAGATACAGATACAGATACAGATAGACATTTATTAAACAAATATTTGACTGATTCTCATGAAGTGTCATTTAGGAACGGGAACCTGTGTTGGTGCTCTCAGGGTACATTACTAGTTTAATTTAATGGATAAAGCAAAAAATTCAGTTTAGCTCTCTACATATTTCTTCAGAATATTCCACTGTATTCAAAAATTTGAAATTTCCTCCTGCTTGACAAAAAAATTATTGAACCAGCCTAAAGAATTTTGAGAGCAGATTTTAATACTACACAAAAAATACTGAGGAAATCTAACAATGATGATAATAATAACAACCAAAATAATTAATTAAAATAATCTGATAAAAAAATCCTTATGCATTTTATTTTCAAACAATTATAGTTCAACTATGACTATGTTCTGAATTCCTTTCCTCCAGGAAGTGACTTTGATCAAGGCAGTTATTTATTTCTTTTGCTAAGTGTTTGAAAGTTATTTTATACCTCCCTACTTATACCTGTAATATGATTAGATGTGGAAATCAATAAATAAACTCAATGAACACTTTTATATTTAGTTATGATAGTATTACATACTAATATAGTTATTAACATAGAACCAAGAACCAGCAGTGACTTCAGTTATTGAATACCATAAGTAATACCTCATAAAAGTATTATTCATGGTGTTATTATGTTAGAATCAGAAGGGCATATCTAAACAATAAAAGTTCCGTGATATAAATACCTTTATGTGTTAAAATAATTATGTATAGACACTTATTTAGGCTGTGATACCTCTCACCTAATTCCAATACTAATGAATGTTGGGAAGCTGTTTCAGTCATCTAAGTTTAGATGTCATACACTTCGGTGAAGGGGCTGAACACATAAGGGACAGTAAAGGACCCACAGAACTGGCAGCTCTGTTGTACCACCAATAGTTTTCTCGAGCAGCAGCTGGAGGTCAGCCAGGAGACAATAATATTCCCATTATAATCTGAATTTCTAGCTTAAGCAGTACAGTCAGTGGCATTGAAACAACAATTCAACTCAGCTGGTGTGCTTAGGGTAGGATTTGGTTACTTAAACATAGGTATCTGCTACCTTTGGGAAGCATGAGAGTCCTCTGGGAGTAAAATCCATTCATCCCATCCTAACAGAGATATGTACAATAGGAGAGAGGAGGTAATCTTTCCTCTTCATTGGAAATAAACACTGTCATAAAGCTGAGTTACACGGTCACTTTCGGGATTTCCTTCATTTGCCCACACGTAGGTGTCTGGAGTCATGTAAGGTTTGTGGTGTCTGAGATGACCACACAGTGATGGATGATCTACAGCAGCAGCAGCTCGAAGGAAAATTAACCAAGATACCCTGGTGGGATCCAGGCATCAGAAGCCATCTTAGATGCCATTTTAAAAATCTGAAGCTTCTGATAGGTATTAAACAGAACCTACAGAAAAGAAACACCTTTCACCAACTGAAAGTCAGGTGAGAGCTTACCTATGGTATCTCATGAATCCCATTTATACAGTCTATCACTACTGTTCCATCCCTAGTCTGGAATTTGATCCATAGATCAAAGTTTCTACCAAAGTAGAAACTCTTGGTCTGTTGTTTGGAGTTCAGCCTTATGGGAATTTACTAAATTGACTAGCGCGTCCTCTTCACCTCCTCCTTCGTCTCCTCTGTCCTCTCTCTGGGATCATTCCTGTAGCACAATTTTCCCCCAGCTTTATAGAGTATGACTGGTCACTTCACATGTACGGCTGCTTTCCTGAACATCAGTCTCATTAGATGACATTCTGCAATATTGTCCTCTCATGGACAAGATTTTATAAGTAATGCTGCCAGAAATGCATTAATTTTGTGTAGTTTCACCTCTAAGTCCCATAAACACTGAGTCCAGGATTTGATTTTGTGGTTCTTTTCTCTACATTTCCGAGGCTTCAACATTTTTATATAGGACAATAAAACACCATTAAAAGCCTAAAAATGTTACAGAAATCGGTAAAGACAGCAAACCTTTGGGCTTAGCCCAGAGAGAAAAAGAGAAGGAAATACTATGAGTATTTCTTCTATATCTGAATATATATCTAAAATCTGAATCAAAATAATTTCTACTTAAAGAAGAATTACATTACAGATACTTTTAATAATGCTGCATACGGCATCACAAAACACAAAAGCCTTCATGATGCTTTGGAAAACCAACAGGAATTTAAATGAGATACAAACCAGGCATCTTCTAGTTTTGTTCCTTCTTTTCTTCTTGTTCACAATATGACTCAGAGGGGCAGATCCTACCTGATATAAAACAGTCCATCTAGCTTTATCAAAGTCGAAGAAGTTACAGTCACACCAAAGGAAAATCTGGCATGATGCATCTAAAGTCCAGATTTAACATTAACTGTGACTAATTATGAATGTTGTAGATGTTCCTTCCTACGCAGAGTTATGTCTTTACCTGAACATCTTTCTGCTTTTTATTATTAAGCCTAAATAGGACATCAAAGGTTATTTTTTTTTTTTGTTAAATCTTCATGGAAAAATGTCTCTCATTTCCATACAACTTCTCCTTCTTTCTTTAATTTGCTTCTGAGGACTTCAAAACATCTTATTGTCCGCAGCAGACGAAACATCTGTTGAAGTCATACATAGTTTATTGGCTGGAATCAGTGATAAAAGACAGCATAGAGACTCACCAGAACATTTCATTGCTATCAACGTAAAACAAAATATTACAAAAAACAAGGGTTTTTTTTCTTTTTTCTTTTTAATAAGAGAAACATGGGGAAAATTTTGCAAGCCAAATGGACAAGAAAAGTGTGATTTTAATTCATCAAGCCTCATATGACTGGATTTTGTATCCCAGCCAGCTGAGGCCTAACCATGCTACAAAAAGTGGTTTTTAATTAGCTAAGAAAGAGAAACAACTTATGAACAATGGTACTTCTCTCCACAGGATTTCCTGTTTAGAGGAATTGCTTTCCACATTAGAATTGATTTTTGCTCTTTTTACCTACTGATCTGTTTTACCACTTGCCCAGTGCAGCCTGATATTAATTACTACTTTTTTTTTTTTTTTTTAGCATAAAACACCAGCAAGGCCCCAACATCATATTTCATATCTAACCCAGCCTCCTGGGAGGGGAGGTGGAAAGTATATGCAATGAAATTAGAACGGCCATATTTTTTCCCTTTTTTATTAGTTTTCCCCAATTCAGCAACTATCTGCCTTAGACACAAAGAATTTGAGAAAGAAGTCCACCTGGCAAGTTTACAGAAACCTGACTGTCTTATTGGGATGACAATACAAAGGCAAATGACTTGAATAAAGCTGCTGGTGAGGAGGAGGAAGAATTGCAGGGTGGTACATTGGAAACCTCGTTTCACAAAATACAGTTCTTGCGTAGGAGCAAGGAAGACTGCATCATCAGAAGGAACTGACACTCAGCAAGTGTGGTCCCCTGAAGACATTTTGGCAATTTGATACACTTTTCTATTCAAATTCCAGCTACTTGCAGATCTTCAAGCAGGTTCTAGTGCTTGTGCTCAATTATTCTTTACTCTTTTCTATTTTGCTATTCCATCTCCATTTTAATGGTACCTTACCTACTTTTTCCTTTATGTTTTGGGTTGATTTTTTCTCCCTTACACCCTAGAAAATTAAAATTTGCCCATTTTATCAGTAACTAGTTTCATCTTTTTCTTTTACAGATTCTCTCTACTTTCCACCATCTTCCTTACCCTTATGCACAATTCCATGTGAATCATCTTTTCTCCTTCCCAATTCCTACTTGTCTTCCTTTCCTATTGGTGCTATCTATGCCATTTTCTTTTACTTCATGTCCAGTTTTGTGTAGTTTCTCCTATTTTTCATTTCCTGTTCTGTCTTTTTTCCCCAGCTTCTCCACTGTACCTCACTTTTTGTTGTACACACACACTAGCATTAGAGACAATGAAAAAAGGCAACAAATGAAACAAAATCAGCTGGGGAAAGCACCAGAGGTCTGGTTGTCTCTTACACATTTCTTTTCTGCATTCCTCTTCTGCCTTTTCTGCGTTTGCCTCGAGCTTGACGATCATTTTATTCCTCAATGTCCTTCACACTTTTCCAATAGCATCAGTTGTTTTTGCTTGAGGTAAGCATTGTTTATTCAACAAAACATGTTTTTCTTCTGCATATACAGTTGTGAAAAAGGCGTAACTGTTAACTATGGATGAACAGATAGGTTTTGCCTTCTTGAGCCAGATTTCTTAATTCCAAGGTCCAGAGGTTTATGACTTGTTTTTTGTAGTTCCAGATCTGCGGTCAGGATGCCCTAGCACTCAGCTGGAAGCATCTATGGCTTCTTTAAATATTTTTTGTATTTCCCAAAACTCTGTAACATTTATGTCAAGCATCAATATTTAAAAAAAAACAAACAAACCATAGTACCCCTAAGGATCTTCTTTATAACCTTTTTTTACGAAGCAGGTAAGCATTCTGTCTCCTTCAAGGAAGGTGCAGACTATTAGAAGGATATTAAATATATTGGGATAAATTAATGATTCAGAGCAGAATCTTTGAAAAAATATACTTTAAGAAGGTAAGAAGTAATATGTTACAGATACCTACAAAGTGAAAAGCAGAATGTGTAGTGAAGAGTTACTGCTACTTGTTCCTACATTGGCTGCCTTTAGAGATGCTAGAAACAGCACAGAGCCGCTTTGTTTCCATACCTGAGTTTCTAATCTCATCCCATATTCGTGAAAAAGGAAAAAAATTCTTAGAATATTACAGATTTAAACGTAACAATATTATATTCCTCCTCAGAGATGCATGCTATGATGGATCTTGTGTTTTAAGTTGCTTATAGGTACTTCTGTATTATGTAATGAGCAAAACTATCAAGAATCACAGAGTCAGAGAATGTAGCTGCATTATAACCTTACAGTGAATTTTTTGAAGTTACATTATTGTCCTTTCTTTTCTAAAAAAGAAAGTTTGCCAAGTAAAGCTTGGCATCATAAGCAGTATGTCATATTTCCCAGTGCAACTTGTTGAATTTCTGTAGATGAACTACCTACAGCTGTACTTGCTAAACTGAGCAGCCACAGATTCTTCTTTCTGTGATGTTAATCTTGCATATTGGAAGTTCCTAAGAATGTACTATATTTATGGCTTATGGTGATTATCAAGCACACAACGAGCAACAGCAAATAGATTGGGTCAGCAGTCAAAAGGTAAAATAATGCAACCCACTCGCTGCTGTGACAGAGAGAAAGTTTCGCTGAAGAAATCAAACACTGAGGGAACAGTATGATCATAACAGTAATGGGAGGAGTTATTATAAAAAGGAAATATATAATTAAATGTAACATTCTTTCGAAAAAGAAAAATCCCCATACAGTGTCGCGGATCGACACTAACAATCAGGTACGGAAGCAGGTTTCATTCACACGCCAAGGTTTCGGGCCAACGGGCAAAAGCTTGGCTTTTCGTTTATTTTTACACTTATATACATATGTACAGACAATCAACAATTGGATGAAGAGGTTAAGCCTCTCTAAATTGATAGCATATAAATTCAGTCTATCACCTTCTTCCGCTTCTGGAGAAGGACTGTAAAACAATTCTGAAAGTACAGCTTAGAAAAGATTAGTTACAAAAACATGGGTATTGTTTATCTTACAACTTATGAGAAAGTCCTTCACTGCTAACGCGAACAAGGTATGCAGTGAAAAACCAGAACAACAATACAGGATCATTTCACCAGAGCTAAGGATACCTGGGAATACCTGTAAACTAAGTAACTTTTGGCTACTGATTATTTCCATTTGACAGTTTCTCTATAGGCTGTGTAAAATGGAAAGGTAGTCTCAGCCACCTCCTGAGGAGTGCAGGCCATAACAATTCTTTTTATGCTAAATACTCTTTCCACAGCAAATGATTTATCTCATCTAGCTCTATGGCAGGTGTCAATACAAAGGAGTCCCATACCATTTCCTATGTCTTATAGAATCTTCTCTGGCCTCATGATGGGTCTACTGTACATTGTTTGCTCCAGGGGGACATCTCGGGTACTGTATGTCACAGGCATCAGGAATTTCTAGTTAGGCAACTGAACAGTTGCCGACATCTTCAGTAAGGGAATCTTAGACACCCAGCTCACATGCAGATGCACAAATATTGACAGTTATTTAGGTTTAGGCTCTGAATGTGAAATACATTCTGAATTTAAAGCAGAGTTCTACCCCTCAAATACAGAAGATTAATCCTACTCTTCATGTTATCCTCCAGTGTTTACACCACACAGCTGGCTGTCACAAATCAACTCCTTGATTTCCATTGCCTCAGTATAGCTCCACGACCTCACCAGGCACAGTAGTGAGACTGACTGACCTGTAATTCCCAGGTTTTTCTTTTTTCCCTTTTTAAAAATGGGGGTTATATTTCCCCTTTTCCAGTCAGTGGGAACTTCACCATAATGCCACAACTTCTCAAATATGATGGGTAGTGGGTTAGTGATTTCATCCACTAGTACCCTCAGGACCTGTGGATGCATTTCATTTGTTCCATGGACTTGTGCAACTTCAGGTTTCTTAGATGGTCTCAAACCCGATCGTCTCTTACAGCAGGTGATTCTTCATTCTCCCAGTCTCTGCATTTGCCTTCTGCAACTCAGGCAGTTTGGTTGGAACACCTGTTGGTGAAGACCAAGGCAAAAAAGTTGTTGAGCATCTCAACCTTCTCCACATCCTGGTTGCCCGTGTCTCTCATTTCCTTCCAGAGAGGGTTCACATTTTTCCTACTCTTCCTTTTATCACTCAGGTACCTACAGAAGATTTGTTTGTTGCCCTTGATATCCCCGGGCAGGTTTAATTCTATCAGCTTTCCTAACCAGATCCCTGGTCCTTAGACAATTTCTCTGTGTTCCTCACAGCCTACCCGTCCTCACTTCCTCCCTCTTGCAGGCTTTCTTTTTGTGTCTGAGTTTGTCCAGGAGCTCCTTGTTCATTCACGCAGGCCTTCTAAGGCTTTTGCCTGACTTCCACTTGGTTGGAATGCATCCCTCCTGAGCTAGGGGGAGGTGATCCTTGAATACTGACCAGCTTTCTCATGCCCTTCTTCCCTTCAGGGCTCTATCCTGTGGTACATTAACAGGCAGACTCCTGATGAGGCCAAAATCTGCTCCTCTGAAGTCCAGGGTATTGAGTTTGCTGTGTGCCCTCCTTGCCACCCTATAGATCTCAAACTCCTGTAGTGAGGAAGCTGAACCCCTGGCTGTGGCACCAGTCCTGTAACCATTTGTTGATCTACCAGATTTGACTGACATCCCTTCCTTGTGGCTAGGAGGATTGATGAAAAAAATACCGGCTCTGCAAAGTCCCTTACTGTCACTCCTAGAGCTCTGTAATCCTTGCTGATCCTCCTCAGCCTGCTCCTGGCTGTATCACTGGTGCCCACGCAAAGCAACAGCAGCAGATAATGCTTCATGGACTGTATAACGCTTGGCAGTCTCTCAGTGACATCCCCAGTACCAGCCCCCAGTAGGGAGTTACCTATTTCTGTGACCTGTTGCCTTTTCTTATTTGCACTGGTTTTGTACTGGGAGCAAATTTATGTTTCATTGCACCATACAATGCTTGACCAAAGAATTAATAGTGCTGTGTTTGATCCAGAGCTGGTAGCCAAAAGGAAGACTTGCTTCAGTTATGCTCTTAAGCTTGTCTCATGATATTTAAATTGTTTAAATTATTTAAATTGTTTAAATCACTTAAACTAAATTATTTAAATTATTCAATTATTTAAATTAATAAATCATTGATCCTGCTGGGGTCAGAATTATGACTTTATTCATGAAAATTTGCTATCAGTGTTTCCTTGATTACTGATGGGTGCCTGCAACAACCAAAACATCACAGGTAGAGTAGTTATTTCTTCATTTAAAGTTGACAATTCCAGTGCCTTATCCAATACTGTGCAATGATATTCTAATATTTGGCTTTTCAGGTAACCACTGAATTTGGGGAAGTCAGAAAATTACAGATATTCCTATTATTTTTGGCTTCTCAATGGACACGTACACTTCAGGTTCCTACAAGGAATACTAATTAATTAATTGAGTTGGAGGCTTATCCATCAAGTGTCTCAGTATTCATTAACCTCACAAATAGCTACTGCCATATTCAGTGCTGAGTAAATACAGGATACATACACAATTCACTGAGTTTACCTCTCTGCTTTTATCAGTATGGATCTGCTTTAAAGACTCCCCTGAACTCATCAGCCATGTTATCAGGATTATTTGCTTTCTGGAAATGTTAAAGAGATGAGCACTGAAATCCCCTTGAGGCAGGCACCGTGCCTCCTTTCCTTTTACAGCCAATCTCTGCAGCAGTGCTTCCAGACTTCAAAGGCAAGATCAGCTAACTCTTCTTGTAAAATAGGCCAAAGTCTACCCAGAGAGTGCAAGAACATGTGTAAAATTGGATACAAACTGACAAGGCCTTCAGATGTACTGTAGGTAGCGAAAGAACTGAAAACATGAAATACGTGACTGAGGTTGGAGCCTGTAAAACTGCTGCGGTTTTGCCAACATAACATTCTTCTACGGACTTGGAAACACATAAGAAATTTAAACATTATAGAACAAAGATGGATAAAATGAAAAAAAAATCAGGATTTTACACACTTTATGGTGAATTATATTTTTAGGATCAAGCCAAATGATAAATTTCATAGATTGTTATTATACAATGAAAGGGTTCCTACTCAATTCAAGTACTTAATTAGCCAAGATGGTGGGTTGGCCCTGGCCAGCTGCCAAACACTCACCCACCCACTCACTCAACTCCTCTCTCCCCTGGGGACAGAGAGAAAGTAGAAGGAAGGTGAGAAGACTCACAGACTGAGTTGATAACAGTTTAACAGAGAAAACAAAGGTTGCATGTGAAAGAAAAACAAAGTAAGGAATGAATTCATTACTTCCCATGTGCCAGCAGATATCCAGCCTCTTCCTGGGTCAGCAGGGTCTCTGCACACACAATAATTACCTGGCAAGACAAATGCTGTAACTCCCCTTTCCTCTTCTTTCCAACAGTTTTCATTCTTGGGCACAATGACATATGGTATGGGATATCTCTCTGGTCGGTGGGGATCAGCTGTCCCAGATGTGTCTCCCTGTAACATTTTGCCCTACCCCAGCCTTCTCACTGGGGGTAAGCAAGGGGGAAGAAAGCCTTGATGCTGTGCAAGCAGTGTTCAGCAAAAGCCAAAACGCAGATGTGTTACCAACACTGTTTCAGACACAAATCCAAAGCACAGCACCACACGGGCTGCTCTGATGAAATTTAACTCCATCCCAAGGAAATTAGAATTTGTCTGAGTGGCTGGATAGTAAATACATAATAAAGACTAATTAAAGTGTGACTGTGTTGATGAACTGTGGATGGAAGAAGCATGTAAGAGTCACAAACTACCAGCAAATAGGGACTTAACCAAGGATCCCATTGTCCTTAAAACCACATAGAACCATAGAAAGGCTTGTGTTCCTTAAAGATCATCCAGTTCCACCCTTCCTGCCATGGGCCGGGATACCTTCCACTAGACCAGGCTGCTCAAGAGTCCCATCCAACCTGGCCTTGAATGGGTTGCAAGAGTTCAGCGATCCCGCAGGAAGGGCAGAGAGAAGAAAGCAAAGTGTTTCATGAAGGTGGACGGTCCCATCCTTATGCAGTATTACAGAATCTGCAATTGCACCCATTCTGTAGGGAGAAAAGAAGGGGATGTAATTCAAGAAGCAGAAGAAGTCTAAAACATTTTATTGAAAACATTGCAATGTGAACAGTACATGCAAATTCTTTCTTCCAATGAGAAGTGGTTATCAAGCCAGCAAGACAGGCAAGTTATTTCAAAGTTTTTCCAGCTTTGAGCAGTTTCCATACATCTAGGCACACTTCCTGCTTTTTGCACTGTTTTATGGAAGAAAGTGGTGATTTTCTTTACATTAGCATTTCCCACAAACCCAACCACAAGTGAGCTCACTCGCCCGCTTGTGCAAATGGAAGTGGGTTTTCAAACCTGGTGTTTTACACAAACAAAAGTTTTGGAACTCTGCTTTGGTCTGGCATCCATTCAACTGTCACTGAGGGCATAAATTTTTCCAGTAAAAGAAAAGACAAAAAATCATTTTTTCTTTGACACTCTGTACCTCAGATCATTCTCTTCAAGAACTTGGCTTACCCTGTTGTCAATACACATTTTTTGGTCACTGTTTTGGATTTCTTGCTACGCACAAGAAGTTTTCTCACTATCTTTCATAAACTCTTCCAAGAATTAATCTGGCAGGGTGCTGACCATTCTGGCCTGATCCAGAAAAACACTTAAGGCTGTCTTTAAGCACCCGAGTAGTTCTAACCAGACTGAGCTCATAATACTATTGTTTTACAAGATGGTGAAATATCTGTTTACTCATTAAAGTCTTAATATTAAGATTCAAGATTGCTTGTTCTATCCATTACAGATGTTTTCTCCTCATAAATGACAATCAAAATTTCATTTGTTTGATGTTTATATCTGTGTTCAGTTTTCTACTCTATTGAATAACTCTCAGGGAAAAATTCCAGGCTCTTCTCCACCAATTTATTGTTCTTTTCTTTTTCTTCATTATTATTAATGGGAAATTCCAAACTTTACAGATAAGATTTACATGACTTTCAAACAGGTCAGAAAAAGAGAATATCAAAAAAGTTTAAAAAGCCTTTTTTTGCAATTTATGGGTTTATTGAAGAAAAAAACCAAAAAAAAACAAAACCAAAAAAAACCACCCAAAAGCTNGAATTCATCACTTCCCATGTGCCAGCAGATATCCAGCCTCTTCCTGGGTCAGCAGGGTCTCTGCACACACAATAATTACCTGGCAAGACAAATGCTGTAACTCCCCTTTCCTCTTCTTTCCAACAGTTTTCATTCTTGGGCACAATGACATATGGTATGGGATATCTCTCTGGTCGGTGGGGATCAGCTGTCCCAGATGTGTCTCCCTGTAACATTTTGCCCTACCCCAGCCTTCTCACTGGGGGTAAGCAAGGGGGAAGAAAGCCTTGATGCTGTGCAAGCAGTGTTCAGCAAAAGCCAAAACGCAGATGTGTTACCAACACCGTTTCAGCCACAAATCCAAAGCACAGCACCACACGGGCTGCTCTGATGAAATTTAACTCCATCCCAAGGAAATTAGAATTTGTCTGAGTGGCTGGATAGTAAATACATAATAAAGACTAATTAAAGTGTGACTGTGTTGATGAACTGTGGATGGAAGAAGCATGTAAGAGTCACAAACTACCAGCAAATAGGGACTTAACCAAGGATCCCATTGTCCTTAAAACCACATAGAACCATAGAAAGGCTTGTGTTCCTTAAAGATCATCCAGTTCCACCCTTCCTGCCATGGGCCGGGATACCTTCCACTAGACCAGGCTGCTCAAGAGTCCCATCCAACCTGGCCTTGAATGGGTTGCAAGAGTTCAGCGATCCCGCAGGAAGGGCAGAGAGAAGAAAGCAAAGTGTTTCATGAAGGTGGACGGTCCCATCCTTATGCAGTATTACAGAATCTGCAATTGCACCCATTCTGTAGGGAGAAAAGAAGGGGATGTAATTCAAGAAGCAGAAGAAGTCTAAAACATTTTATTGAAAACATTGCAATGTGAACAGTACATGCAAATTCTTTCTTCCAATGAGAAGTGGTTATCAAGCCAGCAAGACAGGCAAGTTATTTCAAAGTTTTTCCAGCTTTGAGCAGTTTCCATACATCTAGGCACACTTCCTGCTTTTTGCACTGTTTTATGGAAGAAAGTGGTGATTTTCTTTACATTAGCATTTCCCACAAACCCAACCACAAGTGAGCTCACTCGCCCGCTTGTGCAAATGGAAGTGGGTTTTCAAACCTGGTGTTTTACACAAACAAAAGTTTTGGAACTCTGCTTTGGTCTGGCATCCATTCAACTGTCACTGAGGGCATAAATTTTTCCAGTAAAAGAAAAGACAAAAAATCATTTTTTCTTTGACACTCTGTACCTCAGATGATTCTCTTCAAGAACTTGGCTTACCCTGTTGTCAATACACATTTTTTGGTCACTGTTTTGGATTTCTTGCTACGCACAAGAAGTTTTCTCACTATCTTTCATAAACTCTTCCAAGAATTAATCTGGCAGGGTGCTGACCATTCTGGCCTGATCCAGAAAAACACTTAAGGCTGTCTTTAAGCACCCGAGTAGTTCTAACCAGACTGAGCTCATAATACTATTGTTTTACAAGATGGTGAAATATCTGTTTACTCATTAAAGTCTTAATATTAAGATTCAAGATTGCTTGTTCTATCCATTACAGATGTTTTCTCCTCATAAATGACAATCAAAATTTCATTTGTTTGATGTTTATATCTGTGTTCAGTTTTCTACTCTATTGAATAACTCTCAGGGAAAAATTCCAGGCTCTTCTCCACCAATTTATTGTTCTTTTCTTTTTCTTCATTATTATTAATGGGAAATTCCAAACTTTACAGATAAGATTTACATGACTCTCAAACAGGTCAGAAAAAGAGAATATCAAAAAGTTTAAAAAGCCTTTTTTTGCAATTTATGGGTTTATTGAAGAAAAAAACCAAAAAAAAACAAAACCAAAAAAAACCACCCAAAAGCTTCAACTGCTTAAAGAAGTATAAAATTGCCAAAACGTCTGTGACTGATGCAGCACAAAGAAATCTGTCTTGCAAACATTTATGTGCCCAATTAATTTTAAGCACGAGTAGCACACTACAGTGTATACTTTCATTAGTGACCTAAATAATAAGAGACAGAACATGACTATTAAGCTTTCAGATGACACTATGAGAAGAGAAATAACAATGTCCTGTTGCAAAAAGAGTTAGGCTTTATATTTGCTACATAATAATAGATTTACTTCAGTTTTCAAAGGGATTTTTCTTTAGTTTAACTAATTCTTTTCCTTCTTTGGTAATCACCCTTAATACAGCTAGAGAATGATGGCTTAGGTTTTAACTTTCATATTTTTCAAGTCCTGTACTGCCTAGTGTGTAACTCTGAAGTTTCTTGTGGCCTGTTAGCTGCTCTTCTCTCGTGTTAGTTAGACATAACAAGCCATTCTAGGCTTGCTCTCCAAGGGCACGTAGATTGTTCCAGGTCCCAAAATATGTAAACTAAGGCCTCTGAAGAGGAGGGAAATCCTGGGGCAGTTACATCATTAACTGGGGTTGTAATTGGAGAATTGACCTAGTGCCACCAGGATCACTGCTTCAACAGAACCCCTTCTGGACTGCTACCACCACCCTGGCTAACAGGGTCTCAGGTTGTATCCTGACTCTGTCGGTGTTCTCGTACTATTGCATTTATTGTAATTTTCCTATTAAATTATAATTCTGACTTGCAATCTCCCACTAGTTTGTTTTCAAACTAGTACACTGGTGCTTCCTCTCCTTCCAGACACCATTACTTTCTCATTCGTAGATACACAGTATCTTAACTTCTACAACAGAGGTAAGGCATTAACCATGGTACCGCTTTTTTTCTCTCTTCAGCTGACAGACAGTTTTGTGGTTAGCAAACTCCCTTGGACCATGACACAGCTTTTCAGTCCCAACCCTATTTTTTAGGTACATACCTTAACTGTGAAACTGAAACTTCTATACAAAAGACATTGCTGCTGCTCCATGGGTTGATGCATAGGGGCTTAAGATATTAAAATCTAAGTGTGTGCCAACTAAGGAAGTCTTTATTCAACCATGACTACACGTTTAATATCATAGCCAAGTGTTCTCAAGCTTTGTTCTGATAAGCACAAGAGCTTATAAATCAGTTAAGGTTGGGGTTTTTTAAAACTATTCTTTACAAAGTGTATATAATCCAGCAAAGAAATTAAGAGTTCAAACACCAGTCATAAGTAAATGAGATATAGGAGGTATGTGTATATATAATTATAGTTTGTGTCCTGTAAAGATAATCTTTCTTATGGAACTGTGAAAACAAACATAGAATCAAAACCACAAAAAATAGGAAAGAAATGGTAGAGAGGAAAAGATAACAAATAAGATTAATGTAATCTGCACTATATTAGTCTGCTATCTGATACTCAGCCTAAGAGTGTGCTCTGTAACGCTGAACTATTACTCAATTGGTCTGATTGGAATAAAGGAGTCAGTCAGTTTGTGACGAAAAACTGCAGGTCTTATATATCCAACTTATCTATACTAGGCTGTTCTTCCGTACAAATCTTCTAAGCTCTGGTAGAAAATGTTAATATTGCATCATAAACCAGTTCTAGTGATATTAAAGGATATTATTTTGGTCATATTTGCACATCATGCTTAGTATTATTTACAAAGAGGAAAGTAAAATAAAAAGGATATTCAATTTCCCAATTTCTATTTTGCAGGCATAACTAGTATTCCTGCAGCACAACATTTTTCAGAAAATATTTACCTTTTTTGGTTGTTAACTCTTCCTTATTCAAGAATATTTGTCAAAACGTGTCTGGCTAAAGTCACAAGACCCTGGGTATCAGTTTTCAAAAGGGCTGTGCTGTACAGGCCAGCCAGCTTGCTTGGAAACCACACAACAATCTCTAGTAGGGCACTGTACAACAATGACAAAACCCTCAACCTAAAAGTGTTCTGTCACCTTTGCAAATAGGACTAAACTCACTTGGCTGGTGCCACTAGACCTCTAGCGGAATTTTTATTACATTGCAAAACTGTAGTGCAAATAGAGAATTTTGTGGCTGATAGCCCCGTTATTCTCCTGGAGAAAAAGTGGAATTCCACAGCTTCCAATATAGCAGTCTAATGTCACAGTCTAAATGGTATCATCTTGACATGCTCTCCTGAGGACCTCAAATATATATCCCTACATGCAGGACTCTTCACCACTGCCACCTGCCCAGCAGGGCAAGGAGCTCCCACAGATCCTCCATCATATCTGCATCAGAAGCAGTTGTCTCAAAAGCCCAAGGGGCATCTCAGGTGGCTGCAGACACTTAAGTGTGGACAACTGGATCAAGGCCATATAGTTTGTTCACTTATCCAGGAAATTCATAGGTGGCTATACTGTAGACAACTCAATTTAGATGCCAGAATCTGAATCTAAATCCCAAAGGGAGGTTTGACTTGGCATCTAATATTAAGCATAAATTTCCATAACTGGAAAGAAAGTATTTTCCAAGCCAGCATATTGACCAGAATTCTATTACAGAAAGCTTACAGGAAGTCAGGGGTAAAATGCCTAATTTTTAACTATATACATAGAACTAGACATTTAGGAGCTTTGCAAATTCCAGTGCTGCATATCTATGCACTTCAGTACATTAAGTGAGCATTACATTGTTGCCTTTTCCTGGTCCTAAAATTAAGAACAAAACACGGTTAAGTGAAGAAAGAGTTTTACCTCGGTATTTATTTAAGGATCCTTAGGTGCAGCACTTCATCTCAGTGGAATGCACCGAAATGGACCCCGAAATGCACACCCACACCCGAAGACCATATACAATTATAGGCCTTACAAATTAGCACACCTATCAAAGATTCCCCAATGAGAGGCTCGAGTGAACCCCCCACCTCGAGGAACCTTCCCCTGGATGGGTCTATCTCAGTTTACAGAATGTGTTCTGGAGAGGACCTTGGTGTCTGGGGCGTTCTGACCCCTGACTGCGAGGCTTCCAGGATGGCTGGTCTCCTGGCCTAACAAAATAGTTTTTTTGTTAGGGTCTCAGCTAGGCTATCTAACTTAAGGAAATACAAGTAGTTGGGTAAAAAGCATTAAGAATACATAAAAGCTCTATAAAAGAGTATATAAAAGGGATATAAAAGAAAAGGAAAAAAATCATCACAGCATAGAAATGACGTGATATATGAGCATTTGCAAGCACAGGACTTGAAAAAATCTTCTGCATTCTTCTGAATAAAATGAATTTCACAGTAAAGTAAATATATTGGCCACAGTAGATGGTTTTGGTGAAATACTTCAGAATTTATAAGCAAGAATACTGACATGATGATTGCACTGTACCATTACAATATTGCAACTACATGCAAAACAGGGTTTGTGGATCTCAGTCATTATATTAAATTGTCACATTTATCCTTAGATTGATTTAACATGTTTTTAAAAATTTATTAACACTTTCTTATAGTACATCAAATTATCCCAGAAAAGATACGTTCACATTTTGAACCCTCAAATTTATTTTCAAAAATTGCTTTCACGTTTTAAGAAAAGATTTCATTTTTTTAAATCACATTTTAGAGAAATACATTGCAATAAGAACACTGGGATTCTTCTTCACATGTCAATGGCTGGGCACACTTTAAATTTTCAAGGCAGAAAAGCTCTAATTAAGAAACAACTGTGCTCTTATAAATGACAAATAAAAGCTTGCAGGAAAACTGAAAAGGCAGCCCACTGGATTTCTTGAATTTTTCGTAGCAGATTTCTTTGAGGATTTTTCATTCTGGAAGTTCATCGCTTAATCTGTTTTTTTATCATACATACTTTAAAGAAAATCACCATGATTTTCAACAGTCTATTTATTGTGCTACATATCACAATTGGTAATTTAGAAAAATTAGCAGTTTCTCTAAAACACATTATCAAAGAACATGTATAACTCTTATTTACCAGAAAGATTTTTTTCTCCCACAAAATCCACTGATGCACATCCAAGAAACCCCTGGACAGAGCCTGCTGAAGATCTTTTGCACTTAATGTATAAGACTACTCAATTCAAATAATGTGTGCAATGCTAAACCTAAGAGGCATTAATGCCAGAAACAACAACTGCACCATATCAAGCCCAGGAAAAAGTAATGGGACTAGAAAGGGAGATTTTCCAAAAATCAGAGTTTTTATTTCATCTGTAATATCGTTGATAAATGGAAACGCTACCATGCAAAATCTCAGCACTTTTTTGGCCGGAAAGGCACTCATGCTAATATAATGACTCTGGATTACAGAGGTTTGCCAAGCTTAGATCATGTATAGATTAGTAATGATGCCTTTTAATGTCTTAATGACCTCTTAATGAAATACATTTATAATGCCACAATTTGGTGAGGACTCACTAAACATTTTTCATATCAGAACATGATGTTCAAAGCTAAGTTCTTAATAATAATTAACACATGTATTGTGCTTTTACTCTTCAAAGTGCTTTAAGAACATTAGTAATTAGTTAAAAACCCATGTGCTGGATGTATGTTATCTGTTTAGGCTCGAAGAGGCCCACAACAATCAAACTGGAGCTAGCCAGTAAAGTCCAAGCACAAAATAGTCATTTCTTCTGTGTTCTGAAGAATTTTAGATCAAGGCAGGAAAGACCTGTCACAAGATAAATTAAATGCAGGTGGTGGCCACTTCATACAAATAGTATTAGACAAATAATATAAACACAGGCTATACTTTAGAAAAATGTACCCATAATATTAAAGCTTAATTATTTTTTCTAAAAAGCAGAGAAAGAAAAGGCAACCTCTGAAACAGAAAACTCCCCCAAACCACCTGAAACCTTATTTTGTTATTTATGTTCCCAGCATTCAAAGTGAGGATTCTAGCATAAGCAATGGGAGGCCTGTGGTGCCGATTCAAAACCTTCTCACGATCTGTGAGCTACAACAAAATCCATGTAAATCACACCCATTTGCCCCTACGACTGATACTTGGCAGCACAGGGGTTAACTGATCAAAGAAGAGACTGCAGCTGGCTGATTTGCAGCAGCTCATCATCTGCCAGACAAGTACAGATAGGAAAAGAAATTAGAGATAGTTGTAGCCAAGCAAGACCCATCTTGAGTACCCAGAGAACATGGTCACTTGGGAAGAGAGGCTTCCCTTCTCAGGTTCACAGGAATATGTGCCCTAAAGCATGAAAAAATTTATTCTGAGAAATTTCCTTCAGTGCTAGCAGAAAAGAATTGTTTCACACCACTTTACTGCTTTGGATGGAAGAATTAACGACTGAATAACAATGTGAATTCAGAGACTTTGCTTTTTATCTATTAATATTATAGAATTTTGATTTCCACAAATAATTCAAATACATCTCTGGAAACTCATGCAACAAGTCAGCTATACATTAAAATCTCGTTGTATTTAGGCTAGATTTAAAATTGTTTTAATATCTAATGCAAATGATGTGTTTGTTTTCTAAGGACAGAAAACAGCAATTCCTACATTCACAGTGATATTGTGAAGATAAACATATAAAAGATTCATCAGCAATGGCATTATGTGCTTAAAATAAATCCGCAACTAGATTTAGTCAGTTGAAGTTGGGAAAGATTTGGCTGTCTGCTTATGATCTCAGTTTCAAGGAGAAAAAAATGTTTATATTTAGTTGAATTTTAATTTCAACAGTCAAAAAAAAATGTTACTTTTTATCCCTTTTAAGTTCCTTCGCCATTTTTGGCAATGCAAGATTTAAAATAAAGAGATACTCCAAGCTTAATTAATTTGAAGCACTATGAAAAAAATTCTAAGACTAAACCCAGTATGTTTTAGCAAAACATACATTTTTTTTAAAATTTCATTTGAGAAGGAAGAAATTAGGGATAGAGGAGAATTTGGCATAAAAGAATGGCATAAGATATTCAAATAATAAAGAACTGATTGTAACAAAGAAAACACCTTTAGGAAAGGGCAGAAGCTGAGAGTCTGGTTATTTACATATTGTACTCACTTGGATTTCTTCCAGCCATATGCTGGAATTTCACTTTACGTTATGTTAATTTTTTGGCAAATGGCAGTGTGATGTTTGTGAGGTCTTCAGAAATATGACCTAGAAAAAGCCGATAGCAAATTCTTGAACACACTTGTTCTACTTAAATTATACAGACAGTACAAAAGAAATAGAAAGGAAGGAGAGAAGGTTCAAAAATGCTATGGGATCTCAAGCTGCTGACTTCTGAGTCTGAAGAAAAAGTGACCAATTTCCATTCTTTTTCTTGGAAGGCGTAGCGAGGCCAAGTCTTACGGAGCAAGCCTTGCCCTACTGT
Organism: Oreocharis arfaki; assembly: GCA_013398015.1. Lineage (NCBI taxonomy): Eukaryota > Metazoa > Chordata > Aves > Passeriformes > Paramythiidae > Oreocharis > Oreocharis arfaki. The sequence goes on from VZRR01003188.1 coordinate 718,617, forward strand.
AGCCACCTCCCTCCTGCCTGCTGAAGAGTCAGTCTCCCCAGTAAACCAATAGACCTCTGAAATCTAAGGCAGGAAATTCCTTTCAGCACTGCTTTCAGCAATGAAAAGGACTGTCAAAACACCTTCCCAGAGGATTACAGGGCTCCTGCCCAGGAATTAGTGGAGAAAGTTCAGCATTTACATGAGTACAATGCCCCCAGCTCCAGTTCACGTGTAACAAGAGCAGCTTTAATGCACATTTATGCTGAGGCCAGTTAACACTTTCAAACTCAGTGCAAGAATGTCACTTTTGCAACATAGGCTGTTAAGAACTTCTAAAAATACATCAAATATATTCTTCTCTAAGTGTGCGTGCTTCCCCGCTTGCAAAAGGAGTTGTTTTCTTAATTAAATACTCTGTCTTTTTTACTTCGTATCTGGGTAATACATAATTTTATTAAGGACCTTTTTTATAGTCTTCCCACCAACCCACTGCATATGCCATCACATTCCACATGTAGAGGTATCAGTATGCATACATGTTTCTTCTGCCCTCTTTCAGGCACAGTAACAATAAATTTAACAGTAAACCTTGAAATGTTGCTCATTTTTAAATACAATTGGTAAGGTGGAGCTTCTCACTGAAATTCACTCGATGATGGCTGACTGTCAGGAAAGGATTTGGTTGCACAAACACCTGAAAGTCCCAGCCAAGATGTCCTAGGGGATGTCGCTGTGTCCTGAGATGTTCAGACACCAGCTGCCAGACCAGAAAGTGCCCGATAGGTCCTGTCTCTCCTGTGCCAGTCCCCTACAAATGTCTTAGGTGCACAAGAACATGTCAAATAGCACTGGATTGCTACGTGTAGGCAGCTGAACCCAGTTTCCAATGGCTTTCTAAACAGAGTGAACAGCAAAACTGGCCACAACAGCAAAACAGCTGAGCTCAGTAGCTGCAGTAACAGCCTGATCCCACCTTTGTGCTATTCAAAAATAATTGTATTGAAAATAACAACTACCTGAAATGTAACCCCTGCAATGGAAAGCCCAAGAAACCCAAGAAACCAAAATAATAGGTTCCCCTAGACTATAATGGAAAATAGCCATACAACATCACAGAGTATTTCTGAAATGAAATTGTTTGGGTTTATTATTTCAACATATCTCGTAACTTAACAGGAGTTTGTTGTCAGTCATACAATCATTGAATCCTAGAGTAGTGTGGGTTGAAAGGACCTTTAAAGGTCATCTAGTCCAGCCCTGCTGCAATGTGCAGGGACACTTTCAACTAGATCAGGTTGCCCAAAGCCCCGTCCAACATGACCTAGAATGTTTCCAGGGATGGGGCATCCACCACCTCTTCCAGCAAACTGTTCCAGTGTTTCACCAAGCTCATCAATAATTTTGTCCTTAAATGTAATCTACCCTCTTGTTTTTTGTCATGTGCCAGCAAGCCACAGTCGAATATTTGTACCACTGATATATTTTTATATTTTCAAATAGGCAAGTATTCCAGAGCAACAAAGAAAGATCATAATCTCTGGCCTACTTCTCACACTTTCTCCAAATTATGTAGTAATTGCACCTGCCTTGGACCCAAATGATAAAACCAGTAGAAACTGGAGGGATATATCTGTCTATAACTCAGAAGAAAAGTCTGCCATCTTTTAGAAGCCTGCAGAGAAAAAAGTGGAGTAATATTAAAGAAAGAAAGATGGAGACTGTCTGTGCAGTCTGTGCCCACACAGCATTCTGGAGAGAGGCATACAGGAAAAGCTTCTCCCCAACTGTGAAATGACTGAAAATATAATAAGCCAGAATGAAGTTCCCTTCCTCTGTGCAGGGGAAAATGATGTCCTGTGATGTCAGAAACACAAGTATAATGAAAAGGCAGAAGAATTTATCAGAGAATAACGGATGAGCCATTATAGGTGCTTTCACGGAAAATGTAAGAAAATCTGATGTGCTGCAAATTGGGAAACTGCCAGAAACCACGGCAAAATATCAACAACTGCTGGGTTCAGAGGCCTGTAATCAGCGGTACCAAGCTCAGCTGAAGGCCACTCACCAACAGTGCATCCAGGGGTCAATAGTAGATCAGTAAGATAGTACAATCTAATCTCTGCATTCATGACCTGGACAACAGGGCAGACCCTCAGCAAAACTGGGAGGAGTAGGGTGGAGGTGCTGCCACACAGCGGTTTGCAGAGATGGGCATAGAGGAACATCACACTGTTCCACAAAGGAAAGTAGGAAGCACGGCACCAGGAACAGTAATAATCCCACACACGCAAGCAGGCTGGGGACCAATTAGCTGGAAAACAGCTCTGGCGAGAAGGATCTGGGGGTCCTGGTGGACAACAGTTTTATTGCAAGCCAGCAATGGGTCTTTGCAACAAAGAAGGCCAACAGTATCCTGCGGCTGTGGCAGGAGGAGCATTGCTAGGAGGCTGACAGCAGTGATCCTTTTCTTCCACTCAGCAGTGGTGAGGCCCCGTCTGGAGTGCTGTGTCCAGTCAGGGGATCCCAATGCTAGAGAAACATGGACTTACATGGGCAAGTCTAGAAAAGGGCCACAAAGATGACTGAGGGATAGAAGCAAGAGAAGGCTTAGACAGCTGGGACTGTGCAACCTGGAGAAACCTCCGGGAGCTCCTATCAATGTTTAGGGGACTAAAGATGCCTGATGTAGGGGAGCAAAGAATCTGGAGCCAAGAGGAAGTGGGCACAAACAGAAATACCGGAAATAAAATTAAAAATTAAAATACCCCAAACCAACTTTCTTACAGTGAGACTGGTGAAATACTGGAAGAGGTTCCCCAGAAAACTTGTAGAGTCTCTATCCCTGGGGAGATTCAAACTCAAATGGTTACAGAACTCTGAGCAACTTGCTGCAGCTGACCGTGCTTTGAGCAGGGGAATTTATCTAGAAAATCTCCAGAGTCCCTTCCTATGTTATCCATCCTGTCAGTCTGTGAATCTGTAAGCGTAGTTTAAAAGGGAAGATGAAAAAGCAAAAAACCAAACAGCTTGGTTTGCCTGTCCTATGCTTAACTTCTAGAGTGAAATTATAATTACGTAGCTACTCTTGCCCATGTACTCCATTCACCATTTGTGCTAGACTCAGGAGCAGATGGGTTGACCTCTCTTTCATTTGATATCTAAACCTCATGTTTGTTTTGGAACTACATCTCTTTCCAAAATTAAACAAGGGAATAGAAAATCAAAGTCACCTACTCCGCTCTATAAAGTACAACACCAATATAATGGTGGCAAGGAAAGGAAAGTAAGGGCTCGAAAACATTAAAACTTTCTTTCATGTAACACTGACATAGATTAAATTAAAATTATAATACATCACTAAATTACAATTCAGTCACAGATTTTACTTCACCAACAATACAGTTTCGGAGTATAAAGAATATTGCATTATTACCAAAGATACAGACAAAACACACATGACATTTTAGGAGATTTAATGTAGCTAAACTTATGCAAAAGCTGTTGCAAAAGAGAACAATTTGATGCATTTAAAATGGCTGAATCAGAAATCATTTTAATTTACTATCTGCATTGGGACTAAAACCAAAACATTACCACAGCAGGTTTTTGCTGCATATTGACTTCAAGGGGAGAGTAGCTGGTCTCATCACCATCAACAAGAAGGAAAAAGTACAGAAAGGTGTTTGGAAAGTTCACCACTTTCTAGTGGTTTGTATTTCATTGTTTCCCTTTAACTCCACATATGGGTCTAGGTGTGCTTCGAGGGAGACCACATACAAGTAATCAAAAATACCAGTTGAGAATTAAATTTAATATTCTGCAAAGGCTAAGCAAAAATATGATCCATGCTGCTCAGGCAAAAGTTAGGGCTAGAGCTGACTTTTTACAAGAGACTAAGTTCTGTACTTGAGCTGAAGCCTGCACCCTCTGAAACACCAGAAAATCTCCGATGAAGATTCTTAGCCAAATACTGCTGTGGTTCACGACTAACAGTTGTCATGATCAGTTTTAGACAGCAACAGGAGAAGGCAAGAGAACAAAGAAACAACAAATTATTTGACTAGTTCTCAAATGTACTTATAAGTGGAATTTATTTTCTTGAAATTCAGTGTTTTATTTCATATTACAGTTTGCAGCTATTAAATATGAGGCAGTTGCCGTGTGAGCTGTTCCAGTACACACAGCTGCATTATCAGCTAGCTACAAACACATTTTACACTAGCGGGTACTTTCAAGAACCAAATGTCTCTTCAGAAAGTTTTACCAGCAACGTTTTTCATGTACTTAGGAAGTTTCAGCAAATTCTGTATGTTACTTTCCACATACATGCACTTTTTTCTTTCTCTGCTGCCTAAAAACTAATTTCCACTCGTCTGTGGGGCAGCACTAACAAAGACACTTCCATCTGTTCCTCGATAGGATTTGCTATTCTGTAACTGTTGACATGCAAAGGGCATTTTCTATTTGGATTGGACATTAATTGTGCTTTCTTTGGATTAAGCATTTTAAACCGAACCATGAAAATAGCCTTAAATATATAGGTCATAGCAATTATTGTGTTATTTACGTTACTAAACAAGTCTGCAGCAGATGGCCTCCAGTGCTCTGGCCAGAAGAACCTATCTCCTGCAGATTTATTTGGTGCTTGGAGATACTACCAACTAACTTCTCAAACATGCTTGAATGCCATTGTGCCTCTCATTAGATGCCAGCAAAAATATTCCAGGTTATTTGTTTCAGCACTAATATTCCTCAAGGCCTGCCTGGTACCTGGCTATATAAAACATCCCTACTTGGGCCATGTCAGAAGCCCTGCCCCAGCAGTTAAATGAAGTAGCACCAGGGACCCGTAGGCAGCCAAGGGGCGCGGCCTGACCACATCTACACTTGTTAGTACTTGGCCCAGGTCTCCTTTTGGATCTGAGTGGTACCACTGTGGCCGTTAGACAAAACTGTTAAATTATGTAGGGTTTTTTTCATTTATGAGTGCCTGAAAAATACAAAGACTCTACTGCAGCCCTCCAGGGTGACTTCTCCATTTCACAAAATGTGGGCTGGATGCAGCGTGACAATATGTGCTGGGTGAGACTACAAAGGCTGCTATGACAGCTCTGGAAGACCGTGCAAGGTAGAGACCGTCATGTTTGGTACAAGCTTTTTCATCCTGACTACTGAGTGTGGCTTCTGGTGCAAGTCCATGCCCTGAGCTGCATCCAGGACTGTTCATCAGAGTGTTCACAGGCCCAGAACAGGGCGATGCTTGACCAATCTGAACAACCAGTGGTTCAGCACTGAAGGACACGCACTGGTCCTGTTTTATGTAGCAGTAAAAACGTAACCAGGGAGTAATGCCAAATGCTCATGAAAATCTGACCTTATAAAGCACTACCCCAAGCTTTTATAACGTAAGTTTTACTTTTTCCCTATCCCTGAATTAAACGAGCCCTTAAATGTATTCATTGTATTCCACCCTGATCTAGCAAAGTTTTTATGCATGCAAGCCGCTTTAAGACCCCTGTTTTCCAGAATATTGTTTGTCTAAGCAAGCCTATGCATATCCAGAAACTCTGGGACCATTGCTCTATATTTGATTATTTACATGCTCAAAGTTTTGTGCTTGCTGTACTGTGGCTTTATATATTTTAAAAAAGAAGCACACGAGAGCAATACTATATATACAATACATAAAATATACAACCTCCAACCAACTTCCGATTCCAAAACCTTGCAGTTGGCTTTTTTAGTCTTACAGTACAGGAATACCTACTAAAATGCTGTTGTTGCCATTTATGATAGGAACGTAACTCAAAGGCACAAGGTCTGCATGTACTCACACAGTAGGGCACGAGACAATCAACACTATGTCAAGTTCAGTTTTTACCTTGGAGATGTGGAATAATGACATTTTCCTACTTAAAGTTTCCCTTTGCCCACAGACCAGGGCAAAATGCCTCTTCTACAAAGTGAAAGAGTTTTTTGTGACTTTACTACAGTAACTTTACCAACTCCAGGTCATATCAAATAAATACATGCATTCACTATTTTAATATCACACATGAGCTAACCTGCTGCTCACAATCAAATTTTATAAACAGTTTAATAAAATGTACTCTCATCAACAGTACATCAAGCACCTAAGTGGTTCTTTTATATATTCAGTGCACATTAGACAAATTGAGTTCTCGAATAAGAAATGACCTGCAGGATTTGATGTGAATCTCAGAAAAAAGCAAAGTTAGTTGCAAATAGAAACATGAAAACTGTATCAGATCAGGCCAAAAGTTCATTGTGCCTTTGACAGCATCCAACAGTTGTGCCAAGGAAAGGGCAAGCACATTGAGCTACTTTCCTGGTACATGCTCCAGCAGAGTGACAGCTCTCAGGGCTTCCTGAGCCTTTAAGCAGTATTCTCCTGTTTAACAGTCCCTGAGAGATTTTCTTTCCATAAATCTGCCTTATCTTTTTGCAAATTCCTGTGAAATTTTAGGAATCTGTGTCATGTCCAATGAAATTCAAGACTACTTAAAATAGTTTTTGTTTTGAAACTTCTGCCTATTAGCTTTATTTCTTTTCCAAAGGTTTTGCACTAGAAATTACAATGAGAAATCACTGTCCATTCAACTTGGTATCACAAACCACTGTCACTATATTCCCAAGCTATTTTTCTCCTTAGCTTGTCTTCCAACTTCCATTTTATTTTCTATTAGCTATGTGGAGGAATTTCAGATCTGTGAAATTTTTTGTCACATTTCCTATATCTTTTGTAGATTTACCGTACCCTTTCTGAAAGGTAGGAACTGCTAAACCTGCAGACTCCATCCAAGCAGAGAGCACATCACCATCACACAGAGTAAGAATCATGCCATTCACTTCCCAGTGGCTACTAAATATTACTTGATTTTGGAAGCACAAGGCTTTACATCCCATCTAAATACTCAGCTTTATCTCACACATCAACAGGTCCATCATTTTATTGCTCAGTAGGAATCAAAGGTCATTCTGCAACTGATAATTATTTTTCCTAATCTAAATAACTCAATGTGAACAACAGATTTTACTACTCCACTGTCCACCCCTTTTTCCAGACTATTTATGCCCAGGTTGAACAGTACCAACTTTCACGCAAACTTCTGTTCAGTCCTACCTGTTACACAATCCATTGAAAAAAATGGTAATCAATTCCTAACCTCTCTTTTCTACCCTATTTTTCCCACCAAGTATCCACTCATCTGAAGGTTGTAATCTTTATCTCATTGAGCTTGCTAACCATTGCACACCACCAGTTCACACACTGAGGCAAAGTATTTCAATTTTTCTTCTGAGTTTGTGCAAGGTAGGGAGCTTGGTGCTAAGCCACAAAAGGCTGGCTCCCCAGTTATCAAAATTTTACACCGTTTATACGTTTTAGCCAACAACGCTCCTGGCATTACACAACTTTTTCATTTATTAGCACTCAAAGCCTCTATTTGCTGGTTATAATTCTTGCTTCTCACAGTAATTAGTCCAAATCACAGTTCTTTCCTCCATTGGAGCTGGGGGTCTCTTTTAAGTAGGTGGTCAATGAGTCAGTGGTCATGATCTCCCACCACTGGAATTACCTTTCTCTTAGTCACTGCTCAGTTCTGCTGACTTCACTCCTGGTGGCTGTCATCCAGACAGCTCATTCATCTTGGGATTGTCTTCTCTTTTCCTTAAAACAACAGATTAGCCAAGCACGCAACGTTCACAACGCAATTGCTTAATCATAACTGCCTAGTTATAGCTGCTGATTGACAACTAAAAAAAATTGCAGTTTGAGTCAACTCTTGAGTGGCTCAATAAATCATGACTGCCAAAACTTATAAAAACCTTTAATGAGAATTCTTGCCCAAACCAGGAGGGCCAGCCATGCCCTGTGGTGCACTGGGCACAGCATTTCCAGCTGGGCAACGGAAGGGCTTGTCTCGCTCTGCTCTGCCCTGGTGTGGCCTCACCTCAAGTGCCAGGGGCTGTTTTGGATACCACAATATAAAAAAGGTAGAAAAGTCTTGGAAAGTGTCCAAAGGAGAGCTACAAATATGGTGAAGGGTCTTGAGGGAAAGCTATATGAGAGCGGCTGAGGTCACTTGGCTTGTTCAGCCTGGAGAAGAGACTGAGGGGAGACCTCATTTCAGACTTCAGCATCATCACGAGGGGAAGCCAAGCAGCAGGCACCAATCTTTCTTTCTCTTGTGACCAGTGACAGAACATGAGGGAATGGCAGGAAGCTGCGTCAGGAGAGGTTTAGGTCAGATGTTGGGAAAAGATTCTTCACCCAGAGGATGGTAGAGCAGCTCCCCAGGGCAGTGCTCACAGCACCAAGCCTGACACAGTTCAAGAAGCGTTTGGACAATGCTCTCAGGCACATGGTGGGATTCTTGGGGTGTCCTGTGCAGGGCTAGGAATTGGACTTGATAATCCTGATGTGTCCCTTCCAGCCCAGGATATTCCACGATTCTGTGATTCTGTGTTCATTGAACTGGTTTGCCTTGGCAGATGAGGTCATTTGGCTCTTCAAAAGACTCCCACAGATTTCTGAGGTACCATGTCCCTCCACAAAAAATTATCCTGATGATTCTCAAGTGCATCATATCTATCCCTATTCCACTTCCTCTTGTGTTTGTTATTCTTCCCACTGATCTGATCAACATGCACTACTCCAGCCTTAGGGACTCTTTTTGAAGCTGCTCAGGCTTTGGCTACAGGCGGCACTCACCAGTCCTCCAATGCCTCCTGTAGCATGTGGTTACACAGTCCAGCTGCTTCATGCACAAATCCCTGTGTAACTCCTGAACAAACACCATGCAATCTTGCCTATTTCCTACTATTCAGTTTATTTCTTTTTACCTCCTAATATGGCTTCAACCAGAAACAGCTCTTCCAACACTTTTACCCAAAAAGCAGCATTTTAGCATGAAAACCTCCCACAGCTCCTCTTTGACAAGCAGGGGGTTTAGTTCTTTCATTACATCTTCCCTGAGTCCCTTTCACACCTTACCTAGCAGGCATGCAGACTGTGTCAGGATCCTGGTGCATGGGGAAAGGATTTACTGCTACTTTTTTATCTTCACAGGAGAACAGAATCAATTAGATTGGAAAAGACCTCCGCCTACAACCTAACAGCAGTGTGTCAACTAGGCCATGGCACTGAGTGCCATGTCCAGTCTTTCCTTAAATGCCTCCAGGGATGGTGACTCCAGCACCACCCTGGGCAGCCCATTCCAAGGTCTAATCACCCTTTCTGTGAAGAATTTCCTCTTAATGTCCAACCTAAACTTCCACTTGCACAACTTTAGACTATGTCTTCCTGTCCTATTGCTAGTTGCACGGCGTTCTTTTGCAAGTCGATCCTCAAAAACTTTTTTTTTTTGAGGGGGGGCAGGGGGCAGGGAAATGTGTGTGCTTTAGTGTGTTGCTACAGTCCAGGTGCTCGGGTCCAGTTTCCTCATTCAGATGCAGCTAAGAGAAACATCCTTGTGGGTGCTGGTTGACAGCCAGCTCAATATGAGCCAGGAACATGCCCAGGTGGCCCAGAAGGCCAATGGCATCTTGGCCCATATCAAGAACAGTGTTGCCAGCAGGACCAGGGAAGTGATCATCCCCCTGTACTTGGCCCTGGTGAGGCTGCACCTTAAGTATTGTGCTCAGTTTGCGGCCCCTCATTTTAAAAAGGACATTGGCATGCTGGAGCGTGTTCAGTGACGAGCAACAAGGGTCATGAGAGGTCGAGAAAACACGTCCTATGAGGAACAGCTAAGGGAGCTGGGCTTGTTTAGTCTCCAGAAGGCTCAGGGGAGACCTCATTGCTCTCTAAAACCACCTGACAGGAGGTGATAGTGAGGAGGTGAGTGGTGTTTTCTACCATGCCTACAGTGAGAGGACCAGAGGAAATGGCCTTAAACAGATCGGAGAGATTCAGATTAAATACTACAAACAAAAATTCACTGTTAGAGTGGTCAGGCATTGGATTAGGCTGTCCAGGGAGGTGGTAGAGTCACCATCGTAGTAGGTGTTTGAGAGGCACCTGGATCTGATGCCGGGTTGATGTGGTTTAGTGGTTTTGGGGTTGCAGCACCAGCGCTGGGCTGATGGCTGGACCAGATGATCCAACCTTGGTGATTCTACTGTTCTAGCCTTCAAACACGCTGAAGGATAAGTCTGCGCTTCGCTACCCCTTTCTCTGGCATTTTTTTAGGAACCCCAGCTCATTTTCCTCCTTCAAAACTACCTATTTTTTTCTCTCTTTTGCCAGAATTCCCAAAGAAACTGTCAGGTTTGAGAAAGCGTGAATGACAGGCAGAAGGAAACCCCCAAGACGCGCGTCCCGGAGTGATCTCCGCTCTTGCTCCTGCCATTCCCAAGAGGGTGGCGGGCGCGTGATGCTGGGCGAGCAATGCTGAGAAGGAAGGGCCGGGTAAGAAGGGCTGTCCCCTCCCTCAGGGGGGTCCCAGCCACCGCCCTCACGGCGCGGGCGGCGGGGGGCGGGTCGGGCCCGCCCTCAGCGCGCCCCGCGGCCCCGGCGGAAGGAGCGGCCCGGCAGCCCCCGCCCCTCCCCGCCGGCTGCTTCCGCCCGGTGTCGGCAGAGACAGCGCCGGCCGCCGACGTGCCGGGTGTCGGGGAGCCTGCGAGCGGGGAAGGTACGTGCTGCAGCGGCCCTGCCCTGCCCTCCCCTGCCTCCCCTGTCCCTGGTCCGAGCCGCCCCGAGCCCGCCGGCGCTCACCCCCCGCCGCCGTGCGGGGCTGACCCGGAGCCTCGCCCAGCAGGGAGGTGCCGCCAGCCGGGCTGTGTCGGGTGTCAGGGCTATATAGAGACCTGTTCCGCCGAATAATGCTAGTGGTCTCTAGGCGTGCTGTCGAGGACGGGCTAACGCATCCCATGCAGAAAGAAGTGCTTCGTACGTGCTCCCTTGACTTGATTTGTCATGGAGGAGACTTTATGAAACGAGTCCTAAGTGGTGTTTGCTTTCCCAGAAAATAACTGAGGTGATGCCATTTGTAGTGTTTTTTCTCTGTGTTAGCGCTTGTTCCTGTGAAGCATCTCTCGGAGCTGAGTGATGCGTGTTATCTTAGTGGCATGTTATAAAACAAGAAATGAGGGAAAAGTCTGTGACCTGAAGGGCCTATGAATAGGAAAGCAGAAAAATAAGGTTGTAAATTCTTAGAAGTGAGATGAGATTTTTCAAGTGGAAAGAGGCGTCTTTTAGTAGAGGAGCTGTTTGGTTGGAGAAGCAGGGTGTCCTCCAGGCTCACACCCTCCTTCGGGAACCCGCTGTCTGTCAGATTTGCTCTCACTGCTGGTCGCAGGGCATCATCACTGTCAGCACCCACCTTCAAGTCTGTATTTACTACACAAGAGAAGAGATGCCTGTGCAGGCAGGGTGAGCAGCAGGTTCAGGAAGCAAGTAAATGCTAGCATGGAAATGTACGGTGAAAGAAATTAAGATAATGATGAAGGGCAATTTGAGGCATGACAGTTGTTGAGAGCTTTCTTACTGGTAAGTTTTTTGTTGTGTTGCAAGAATGAAGAAACTGCTTCTTTTCTTGTAACTTAACTGTAACATTAAAGCCTTGAATGGCTTGGATCATGTAGGTTCTTATTTTTTTAGGTGTTGTATACTGGCCCTCTGGGACCTTGTGATGCCCACTTAAGGTCTGAGAGTCCATCCACGTGGGCCTGTGTCAGAATTGTGATATGAATCTGTATTCTGTGTGTCTGAGACTAGAAGCCTTCAATTACTAATTGCGATTATTGCAGCTTCCTATTTTCTTGTGACTCTTGCTTATGATGTCAGTGAGAGAGGTTGTCACACATTTACCGACCTGGGTAAGCAACAGCACTAAGACTTAATACTTTCCATCATGGAATTACTGCAAGGATTGTATCAAAGTAGTCAAACTCAGTGATTTTTTATGAATCTTGGATGGTACCATAAGCAGATGCCAGAGAAAAAGGCAAGCATGTATGATTCTGCTTTACCTAGTCCCACTCTGTGACTATCCACTCAGCTTGCAGCAAAGTGCAGTCCAGGAACTTTCTGGAACTGATGTGCTGAGGTGTTAAAGATCCACTGTGGATTTCTCCATCAACTCATCCTTGCCTTTGACCTGTATGTAGCTCTAGTATTCCAAACATCCATCCTCAGGTAGTTCTGTGGGTCAAAAATCCACGAACTCCCCAACTTCTGTTGGTTTTTGACACATTTTTCTGCTACTTCTTTGTAGTATTTCCTACTTTAAAATTAGAATAGAGAGTGATGGATTATTACCTCTTTATCTGCTTCGTTTGATTCACAAGGACAATTACAATAAATTGTGTATGGGCAATGGTAAAACAAAATTTCCAATATGACTGCCAAGCCAAAGAACTTACCAGAATATTTGACAAGATTTACTCTAAAGCTTCCTAATTTCACTGCTCTCAATGCTGGTTTTTTGTGTTTGGGTTTTTTTGGTGGTTTTTTTTTTTGTTTTTTTTTTTTTTTTTTTTTTTTTTTTTTTTTTATTTGTTGGTTTTTTTTTTTTNTTTTTAATTGATAGCTTTGATTTCTTTTAAATGAAACTTTCTTTTTCCATTCTTGAGGTTTATTATAATGGTGGTACCTTGTCTGGGAAAAGGAGTGGTTCTGATTTTGGATGATGTGTGCATTATTTACTGAGTATTAGAATAAGAATTTCAAGGTTTTAACTTTAGGGCATGCTCTGCATGCGTTTGTACAGAAAACATGTTTGCAGGATTTGAAGGACAGGTAATTTTCACTTCTTTAAATCAGGCATGCTCTTAATAGCAATATGACTGTGTTTTTTCTGCTCTTGACAAAACCACTGTGTAACACTGAATTCCCAGTGCAGTGTTTGACAAAATTGGATTCCAGCTTACATTTTGAATGATGACATTTGGATGTCTAGTAAGGCTTGTAAATAGGTTATACCAGGGGAAGTAAATTATTCTGATAAAAGAATATTCATAATAGGAAAAAAATGTGCAATATGAAATGTCTGAGCTTAAAGAACAATTAAGCATGAAACAAATCCAAGTTTTCACACTGAATGCAAGCCTCTCTGCACAGTCAATGGTGAAATTAATGAGAACTGCTTGTTTACCTTGCTGGGGTTGCACAACCATCTCATGTAGTGTGACAGTGCCTTGTTACCATATGTTAGGTAATCCTGATGTGCCAGAACAACGTCTAACCAGAGATGCTACAACTTCAAGTTTGGCAGGGTTTCTTTCATCATTCTGCTTGTTTCTTTCCTCAGTATCTTTGCTTCCTCCTGGTGCTACCATGCTGTTTCACTTGGTTCTTTCCTTTTTCCATCTCCTGCTTCCGTTTAGATTCTGTTCCCATTGTCCTTTGTTTAGACCAATTCTGTACTCAAATCTTTTGTTTCAAAAAAACCAAACCACTTGTAATACAAACTTCTTGCAGAAGTCTGACTCTTCAAATTTTACCTCCTGAAAGAAATTGTAGCACCAATTGAGAATGAGTATCAGATGATAACTGGGTTCTTACCTGAACCCGTGATGAGCACAGGCTTTATTCCTGTATGTATTCATTTGTAGCCATGGGTTATCAGGATTTAGCAGAGTTATCTTGATGGGAGAAGCTGGGCCCTTGTGCAAAATGCTGTAATAGAGTAACTTCAGGGGTTACTGGTGTGGTGAGGAACAAGCTGCAGTTTTCCCGGTGTGGTGAATTGTCTTTGGATCCTCTTGTGACTAGAACTGTAGGTCTGTTGTCAGAGCACTGGCATGTGTAGGCCTTCCTACAGCACTGGTTCTTGGAGAAACCTTCTGGCTTCTGCACCACTGTGTCCAGCCTGTCTGTTCAGTTCCCTGTCCTGTCCTCCTGATCAGCAGAACCAGTGCTTCTTACTGGGGAGGACTCGGACTCCAGGCCTCATATCAGTGGTATAGGCAGTTATATTGCTGAGGTGACTCAGAAAGTGGTCTAATGCTACCTGGTGTTATTCATGTCTCCTGTTCATTGATTCTCCTGTTTGACTTCCTTTGTCCTTTGCACAGAGCTCCATACAGTCTGCTTCTGTTTGTTTCCATGTCTCTGGTTGGAGTGCCTTCCTAACCTGTTTAGGTGAGTGGATGAGTACCAGAAAGTACAGCTGCTGCAGGAAACATAAGGAGGGGGTGGTAACAGCAAGCTCAGGTTGAGGGTTTACTGGAGAATGCAGCTGTGACTAGGAAGTTGGTCTACTGTGAGTAGATAGGATTTTGACTAATTCTTTTATGTCCTTGTTAGAAAGTAAGAAAACCAGCAGTGGCTGGAGAGCTAAACTGAAGGTGGGATAAACAGTTGATGTAAGAACACATGCAAGCTGAAATAATAAAATGAGAAGAAGAAAGTGTTTTGAATTTGGAGCGTATTTTAGGTTAAAGGAGAATAACTAACGTAGAAATATGTAAGAAACAAAGAAATAAGGGATAGTTCCATAGGGAGATGTATGCCGAACAGGACAGGAAAAGATGAGGGAAGCCAAATCAAGGGCAATGTCATGCTAATTGTACTCATGGACTATTTTTTTTAACATTTAATATCTGCTTCTTGCTAGTATTCATTATGCTCTTTGAACTTTGCACTGCTTGACAAGACAAGGGAAGGAATAGTGCTCTCCATGAAGTAGTGAATCTTATTCCAGTAGGAGGTGGAAAAGGAGTTATTGAACATAAGATGAAATAGAATTGCTTTTATCTGCTTTTTCCTGTTATTATTGCTGCTGAAAGGTGGGTGTTTCTTCAGATGCTTAACTTCTGGGAGCTGTGGTTTCAGTGAATATGTAGGTTGGCATTACTTTAAATTGTTGCATTTTTATGTTTCGTTGAATGTTGGGCAGATTACCTCTATGACTTAAACAGCTGTCCAACAGCAATGTGGGACTTGTAGTTTTTTTAGTGTAGGAGAAAACAAAAGAGTATAGAACATATGGTTGAAGAGCCAAATAGGTTTTTTGGCTTTTTTTTTTCATCTTTTGAGAAGTTCTCATTTTCCCTATGGATAGTAGGAACCAAATGGTAAAGAAGTGTCATCTTTGTTTAGTGAGCAAGTGGTTTTTTTTCAAACCCTTAGACCACGAGCAAACTTATTTGCATGTATATGTTTCCTCTCTCTCAATGCTGTTTTCAGTTTCTTCTTGTGCATGTGTCCTTGATAACCTGTTCCATCACTCTTTTTTTTTTTTTCAGTATATTTTGGTATTTCTCTCCCTCCTATGAAGCATTATCGTGTGAAAGGCCATGTCTTCTCCCCCATAATTCACATAACTGTTCACTTTTGAACATGCTCTGGTTTGTGTGCTGATGAGTGCTGAGGTTCAGAGACCACAGATGTTTCTTCTCTCTGTATCCAAACATAAGCATGACGCGTTCTTGTTCCTGAAGTATAACATTCCCACCTCTAACTTCAGCCACGTTTTAACCCAGTCTGTAATCACGGTGTTACATTTCCGTTTTACTCATTGCCTCCCAAAATACTGATGTTCAACATAATTCAAATAAACAAATTGCGCACTTTGCAAACTTTACTATATTTGTGACAATTTTCTCATGCTATCCATTCCAAACTGGTTTATTTCCCTTTGACTTTCTAATGCAATGGGCAGCTTGGAAAGTTTGTTTACGAGATTCACTTTATGTGAGTCTGGTGTGTCTTTGAAATTTGTTGGTCAGAAGAGACCTGGCCTAGTTTTTTGCCCCTGGAAACCTTTCTTACTCTGTAGACCTTGTACTTCAGCAGCAGCTTTTTATGTTCTTTGACACAGATGCTCTATCTTTATTTGACTGTGGTTTTGCTAACATTGCAGTTTAGTCTCAGAATTTAAAGTATATTTATTATACCCACGTGTTATTCATGCCTACCATCTTCTGTTTATTTCTCTCTGAGATTTTAATTTGAAAAGCCCCAAGTTTTTTCTCTGGGTCCAGTACTTTAATGCAGTATTTGGAAGGAAATGTGTCTTTGAAAGTTACTTGCTTTCACCAGCAAATTTCAGTACTGTGTGCAAATGAACAGCTCTTTCTTCCTTTGAGACTAAAAGGTTTCCCAAAATCCTACTTTCTGTTCTGGAAAATGCTTCATATTACACCAAATTAAGCCATCCTATTTGCTTTCATGCAAATGAAACCATCATTACTTCCTTGAGTGGATTTGTTTCTTTAAGCAACAGCTTTCTTGCTCATTTTATTTTAGGTCATGGACATTCTTAGCTGTATCATCAGGCCTGCTTATTGACTGAGAAATTGGGAATTTGCTGGGAGCTTAGCTACCACTTTCATGTAATCTGTGGGATTCCCAACCTTAATTATGCTTATGAAGTTACTTTAAGAAAAAATAAACTTAGACAAAAAACCTGAACTCTTTTGGGGTAATTTTCATGTTGGTAGCTCTCAACAGTTCACAAAGAGTTTGTGATGCTTTAGCTCTTTTGAAAAAGTGAAAGTTACCATCTCGGTGTGATTAAATAGAATGGCAGGGTGTGATATGTAGGACTTCTTCCACTGTATCCTGAAATGTGTTTTATCAAACATACTCCACTTTTGGGATGTTGTGTCTTTATTCTTTTGGGTACATTTGTAGTGGCTGGTATTGTGTGAAGCCTCACGGACCCTCGGCCACACCAGCGTAATTTCTTAAAGTTCCCTTTACATTTATTCTGACTCCAGTGCTCAGTGTTTCTAAGCAAGTGTTAAATTGCAACAGCAAATGGGGGCTCTTTGATCCAGCTGGTAACAAAGGACGTGGACTCTGCTCTTGGAGCACTGGGCAATCATAGCTGGGGTTTTGTGACGTTTGTTAAGCTGAGGTCTGTGGTTGCCAAAAGAGAAAGAGACCAGGCGTCGAACTTAAAGTGTTGTTGCCAGAACTGCAGTGAAACGTCGGCTCTGCCTGCCGACTGTTGAGTGCTGTAGACCAACACTTGATATTTTCGGAGTGACTGCTTTCATAAAGGTTGCCATTGTTCGTGATCCCCATGGAAGTCTTTCATTTGCTATTTCACCCTCTTGAGAGTAGTGGGGAAGTCAAGGCCGAGAGTACTATAGTAGTTCCATTATGATAATTAACAGGAGCTCCAGTTTATTTTTCAGTCATTAGTACATACTGAAATTCTCAAAGCTAAAGCTCACAGTGACGTATAAAGATTGGTTAAAAGTTATGGTGGGCCTTCCTAATCCATTTCTCCAGGGTTTTGATCATCCTATCTGTTGAAAAATTTTGTGCCAGACCAATGTATCATTGTGGGATCTGAAAATGTTTTCCGATTTCTTGATTCTCTAACTCCAAAACTCCTTGAAATTATTCATTTCAGAGCAAAGCACCTTTTTGGAACAAGGTTGGTGGGTGATCCGTCTGTTCCTTATTTGATTCCTCAAATGAACCTTTCCAACCTAACAGTTTTTTTGATTTGTGAGTTGTGTCCTGCTTTGATGAAAAGCTGTCTCAAAAATTTGTTTTAAAGTGTTTGGCAGTGACAAGGGACCACTTGTCTGGTACAAAATGGATACCCAGAAGTTATTTTCCCTGCATCCCTAACACCGGGACTGTGTGCACTTTCTTGGTCATTGCTACAAGGTCATTAATGGTAATAAAATCCAAATTTTGTGGTGTTACAAAGGTCTTGCAGGTAGGTCCAGTTCTTAAAACTAGGTTTCTCCCTCCTTAGGTCTTTGCACAGTCCCCTATGTGTTGTCTCTGAACAAGTTTCAGAATTGAGGAGTGATTCCAGTTTTCATTCTGCACTTCAGCTTTTTATCGTTACAGCCCTAAACATGAGTAAACTGTACCCCATTTCCGTGTATTTCACTGATATTTTTGTACAGCCATCAGTGAAATTCTCCCAGCTCTTTTACTCTTTGACGGAGGGGTTTGGGGGGGAACAACACAGGAGCAAAACAAATTGAAGGCATCTTATTGCCTTCAACAGATCATCAAGTGGTCACTAAAAACAAGGCCTCCTAATTACTTCACTGATTTTAGAGGAAAGCAGTCTTATTTTGTATAACTATGTTGCTTCATTTCATGTGTCTGTAGTGTTAATTTTTTAGCTTTGTTTATTTTTACAAATAATGCCTAACAGTTTTTATGTATTAATTCAGAGCTAGTGTAGAAGGGACTTGTATATGACTTTGACAGAGAATTGTACTGGAAAGTACAATGAAGAAATGTTTCATTTTTATGTGCTACTGGCTGCTGCTGCTGCTTTTCTTACACAGAGTTGGTCAAGATTTGTGACTGATGTCACAACAGCTTGCAGAGTCTTTGGCCTGTGTTTATTGTTTTCCCTGAGAAAATCTGGCATCTACTGCTTGTAGTTTGTCCAGATAAATCTTTGATGAGATCTGGGCATCGTGTGTCATGTCGTACCTCATCTCTCACATCACGTAATCCCCCCTTCCGTTGTTCCTCTTTGCTGTTTTTTTACCAGGTCGGTCAGTCTGTCCCTTTCTAGTTCCTAGCTATTAAGTATGTAAGTTCCAGTCTGCAAATCAAAGAGCTTACATCAGGTCTGGATGATTCTCCTCTGGGAATGATGTTGTAGAAATTGTCAGAGCCTTAGTGTAGAAGGCAGCTGAGGGAATCTTACTGTTTTTGCAGTTATGCTTTTGCATTGTAGTTTTGAATAAAGTCACATAAAATCATCTATTATGGCAGAGTTTCTTTTTTATTTAAGCTGGCACAGCTAATTGATAGAATACATCTACTTCAGTTTCCTATATTTTTGGGGGGACTGGTCTAGTTTAGATTCGTTTTCTCTGACCTAAATACTTATTGTCATGTACTGTGTTCATGAAACTCTGCATTTACTGAGGTACTAGAAAAATTGTTTGAGATTCTTATTGTACTTCCTGCTTTATTTTTTTCCTGCTGTTTTAGGGCCATAAGAATTGTAAACTGTTGATTTATCGAAAACTCTGGAGAAGACTTAGTCCATCTTTCTCTTGAGCTCAAAATTACTGTTTTGTCCAGCTGAGTCTTAAAAACCTCCAGGAGAGGTTCCACTGCCTTCCTGGTGATCTTCCATTGCCTTCTTAGCAACTAATTTTTTTGTGATGCCTGAAAGTGTCAAGATGCAACTTGTGGCTGTTGCTTCTTGTTTTACCATCTTCCATTGCAAATAAAGGTTTGGCTATGCTGCTTTTGCAGGTCTTTTTCAAATGACTCTAGGTTGCTATTTGGTTACAGCATGGGAGACTGAAAAAGCACAGTTCATAAAGCTTTTCCTCTAAGGCTGTCTTGGTTTGAAAGACAGGCATCTGCTAAGGAAGGCAGAAGCCCCCCTTGGAATGGAAGATGCAACCCCCTTCCCTCCAGGTTATTATAAATTTGAAATTAAGGGGCTTTCAGGCACGGATATGAGAAATAAGAATAACAGTTCTTTACTGATATATATATATGTAAAACAAAACAGACAAACCACAATGACTATGGCAGTTATAACAAAATGGCACAGTCACCCAGTGCAGCCTTCTCGGCTGCCAGGCACCTTCCCCTCCTGGAGCAGTGCTGGTCACAGCTGGCAGGAGTGCTGGTGGGTCCCAGTGAGCAGGGTGGGTGCAATAGTTCTGGTGGAACAGTGGTCCTGTGGAAAAGAATCTGGTCTTCACCTGAAGGTCCAGTGATGCAGCTTCTCCTCCTCTGGANCTCTAGCCTAATTATTTACTTGACCCTCCCACGTTTCCTTGTGTTCTTGACCTGCTGGGGTGAACACAGCTGGGCTGTGTTGCAGGTATGTTTCTGATGAAAATGCCCAGTTTTATAGGCTCCAGTACTGACTCAAGATTACTTGACAGCTGGCAGACAGTAGTTGATTATCATTTAAGCTTGTTCAGTTACTTTTCAAACTGTGCAAGTCAGTTTATTCAGCCTGCATTTCCTAGGCCTAGAAAGGAAAATGCAGTGGGAGACAGTGCCAAAAATCTTAATAAGGCAGTGTGCATTACATTTACGTATTTTTTTTCATTTTTGTGGCCAGGTATTTTATCATTGAGGGCGATTGCGTTTCTTGAGCATGATTTGCTGTTGGCAGACTGGTCCCTTATTCTTATTAACATCTTTTCCTTTATGTGATTAGAGGAACTTACACAATACATGCTCCTGTGATTTTTCCTGTGGACTCAGCTGAGCCAGGTCAGCCTATAGTGCCTTGGGTGCTCCTTCTTGCCTTTTCTGATGGAAAATGGCTATGGTTTTAGATGGCTTTTCTTTCTTAAGCGTCAAGACCTCCCCTGATTTACAGTGGTTTTTGGTAAACAGCATTCTTGCAATTGGCACTTAATGGTGTATCTAGTCCATTCTCATGAATTTACATACAACCAACTTTGTAGGTTATCCCTAATACGTAGTTCAGGTCCTTTCTCAAAAAGGTCAAAGCAGGTCAGGTTGCTGAAAGCATTGTCCAGTTGGAGGTTGTCCTGCCTTTCTGGGTCACTTTCATTATTTAATAGTCCTAATTGTGCATGTGGGGAAAACCTTTATTATTGGAATTCCCTTCATTGCAAGTTTTGACCGTTTTTCCTTGTCCTTTGGACTTACAGCACGTCTTCAGCATCCATATCTTTTAGTTGGCTCTCTCCAGTATATTGATGTCTTGCTTGTTATGAGGAGTCCAAAACTGGATGCAGTAGTCCAGTCTTTCCAGTGCCAAGCAGCAGAAGATAAACACGTTCCAAGACTTGCAGGCTACTCCTTGTGCAGCCTTGTATACACTTGGGCTTGATGGTTACAGGGGCTCACTGCTGACTCATTTTCAGCTTGTTAATCAATTGTGTCTTTTTTGGAAAGCCACTTCCTAGCTTTTGAGCCCCCAGCCCGTGTTGCTGCATTGGGTTATGAACTCTTGGTGCAGGACTTTCCATTTGCCCTTGGCTTTCATGTAGCTCCCACCTTTCCAGCCTGTCAGGGTCCATTTGGATAGCAGCCCTGCCCTCCAGTGTTCCAGTTGGTTTGTCTTCCTCCCCCTGACATTTTGCACGAACATGCTGAGAGTGTCTTCTGTTCTCTGTGCAGGTGTTCAGTGGAGACATTGAACATTATTGCCCAACACTGATCCTTGAAAGACATCGCTTATAAGTTAATGGTTGTTTCATGTTCTTGGGTATAACTTTGAGCAGGATTTTTTTTTTTAATAACTTTCTGTGAGCTGAGATGAGTTTGACTGGCCTAGACCTCCCTGCACACTCTAACACGGGCATGGTGGTTGCCTTTTTTTGCCGTTTCCAGACACGTTTCCCAATCATAGAATCGTTAAGGTTGGAAAAGAACTCTAACATCGAGTCTGACTATTAACCCAGCACTTCCACGTTCATCACTAAACTGTCTCCAAGGGCCACTTTGACACATTTTTTGAATACTTCCAAGAATAGTGATTCCAACACTCTCCTGGACAGCTTTTTCCAATGTCATTGTGACCGAAAGGATAGAGAGCGACCTCACGGTAGACTTGGCCATGGACGCCTTGGTGTGTGTCTCTTACAGTTTTGTGGAGCCTTGTATGTCAAACTTGCTGCAGTGGTGCTTTCTCCTTTATTTTGGTTTCACCATTGTTTGATGCAACTTACCTTTGCCCTTGTGGCTACTATTGCAGCATCATGCTTCCTATTAGGTACACCAACCTGTTTGTCCTGTCTTGTGATTGAATAGTTTATATGTCAAATATCAATTTACTTACTCTGATTACATTATGTGGTGCTAGTCTGAGTTTGTCATAGTTCTTTCATTGAACACTCTTTTAGTGTAGATCAAATTTTATTTCCAAGTTGTCTTTGAAGCAAAATATCTAGTCCAAGTAATAGTTTAGGAGGGAGCAGTTAAAATATGCCATGAGGAAAGATGCGTAAATAATTAGCCCAATGGTTGCAAAGTTCACTTAGCTTTGCTATCAGCTAAGCTTTTACTTTGGGGTCAGTTGGACCAAAGATGAAAAGAATTTGTCATATGGCAGAGGTAATCTGCTCTTTGTGGATAATTCTGTTTCCAGATATTCCTGCCTGAAAAAATGACTGTAGGTGACTTCTGGATCAGTAGGGAGATACCTAAATATATGTGTTGGTTTGCAGGTGCAAGTCTGTGTCTTCATATGTTTTTACTGTAGGCTTTGCTAACCAGGAGAGGATTTTTCTTATCTTGAGGTTGCAACCAAGAAGCTGATCCCACGATTATCCCCCTAATCAGCCCATGTATTGCCACCTAAGTCTTTGTATCCTGCAATAGGAGTTTGTTTTCTGGTAGACGCCTACATTAAGGATGTGTTAATCTAGAGGTGAAACCTTGTGGATCGAAACCTGTATTTCTGTATTCTAACAGAAGTTTTGATACTAGATTAAGCACTCTTGACAGAAGCTGAATTTCTTGTAATACTGTTCCTGCATAAGTTTAGAGCATTTATGTGCAGGGGTTGAAAAGAAGGAAGAAAATACTGCTTGGAAATGTAATAAGGTCTGATTTCCTAGGTAGCTGCATCTCTTTGAGTCTTGTTACTTTCCTCTGTGATAACTTGTGAAACTCCCACCAGTCAAGTTTGTCCTGTCTCCTCACCATTCTTGGAGCTGCTGTGGTACAAACTGTGCCCTCTCTGTGGGCTGACAGAGCCAGTAGGAACCTCATCTCTTGAGACCTCTGCCTGTTAAATCTGTTTGGAAACTGATAGAGCATCTTAAGATATTTCTAGGGGAAGTGCAGGCAATTTGTGCCAAAGATAGATGCCTGTAATAGAAATACTGTTCTTCAAAGCTTCATTTAGGAAGAAGGAAGGAGATACAGGGTATTTTTGGCTATTACTGATTTCATCTTGAAACAGGTCTGGATAGTATTCTTGCAGTATATCCACTATCTTTTCCCTGGTTTTCTCTTCCATCCATTTTTATTACCAAAGGCCATAAAGTCACAAATTAAAAATCTAACAATAAATAGATAAAAGTCCCTGAGATATTACATAGAGCGAGTACAAACAAGCCATTTGGGATTGTCTCAGGCAGTTTTTCAGATAACCATTTCTTCTCTAGTGTGCAGTCTTCCTTTCAGGTACTGTAACACTGTGTGGTTTTGAAATTAGAAGTTAAGTTAAAAACTGGACCAAGGCTGCTACAACGTGTCTATGTGAACCTGAAAATCCTACCACTCCAGTCCAAAATGTATTGCTTAATGTTCATTTCTCAGTGCTTAACTTCTGACCTTAACGTCGCAAATACTTCTTTTGAATGAAGAGTTGTCAGTGGGATGTCCATTTAGATTTGTTCTGTGAAATCAATTCAAAATGAAAATGTGCAACAGATTTTATTGGTTCATTATCAGAAACTTTTTCCAAAACCCACTTTCTTGGGTAAGAACTAGTTACTTTTGCTTCTGGGATTGTAAATACCTCAGAAAAGGGGTGACATCTTAATGTTTTCTGTGGTTGTTGATGTGACTGGTTTTCTTTGTTGGAACTGCTCTTGGCTTCTTTTAGCTTTACATAACGAAGAAATAAAAGCAGGGATAATGCATTAAAAATATACCTCTTTATAGTTTGACAAAATTCACTTTATTTACATTTCAGTCTCTATAAGTTAGATAATAACATGGCAAACAATGAAGTAGTAAAGGTGTCTCCATTATCACTAAAAGAACTTCTTTTGGGGGGTGGGGGCTGGCGTGAAATAGGCAGGTGGGGGTACAAGGTTTCGTCCAGAGAATTGTGCTGTAATTGACAGTATTAAAGAACACTTCTCCCTTCCCTCCATAAGTGTTTTCCATTTGTACTATATTCAGTTTTTTTCGAGGTGATGCTTGTTAGTTCAAAACAAAACATTATCTGTCTTTTCTGCCTTGGCTGTTCTTTGCCTTAAACCTTTCAAAATCCCAGATTAAAACTGAGGAAAGTAAGGAAATGTTGTTTCTTCAAGTGTACTTTTCTAATATTGTCAAGTGTCAGTACTTAAAATTTCAGTCAGATCTGTTCCTTTTAATTTGTGTAGCACTGAGAATTTTCCAGTGACTACTAGTGAGGGTAGTGCCCCCCACCTAATGGTGCTGCAGACCCTGTAGATCTCTGAGGCTTTGGTTTACGTACCTGGAATTTTACAAACTGGCTAGGAAATAGAATTTGTATCCTTGTACTCAAAAATGAATGGTCCTTTTTCACTAAGCAAAAATAGTTGAAAGGCCTAATGTTATTTTTAACTAGAGGCTTTTGATGGTTAAAGGTCATGGTGTTATGCTGGAATATTCAGTTTTGTTACGAGGCACACAGAACTTGCAACGACATTCATGCACTAGTTCTGTTTGTTTGGTATTTTTTCATTTGTTTGCCTTCAAATAGGTTTCAGATTAGTCTTTTCAGCAGACAGCGTGAACAAGAAATTTAAAATTCTTTGCCTTTAAGGTAGAACAGAGCTTATTGTCCAGTTCATCATTGTGTGTTTCTGTGACAGAAACTGAAAGATGCTTTTTCTCATTTAGTAGTAACATGTATGAACTTCTACAGCTCCTTCAGACATCAAATGCTGAAGTGGGCCTCAATTTACTGGATATGACAGCTGTTTGAAGGTGGGGTGGTTTGCTGGGGTTTTTTGCAGTTGTTCTGTGGAAAGGTATAATAGCAAAGAGACAACTCTGTAAGTATTGACATGTTATAACTGTATCTTATTCTGCTAACAGCAAACATGAGGTCCGGGTCAGAAGAGCCAGTCCCCTTACATGAAGAATTTATCTACTGTTGTGGAGCTGCTACCCATGTCTTAAAGTGTGGGCCCTGGAAAGACCTCTCAAAAGATGAAAGTAAAAATCTACCTAGGCTCTTGTTCATGATTATTCCTGGTAAGGGTCTTTTTTTGTTTAAGTCTAGAAGCTTGTTGATTGAAAAGAGTATGTCCAGTTTTATATTCAATAATATTACTATGTAAGTGGTAGATTTTAGCTCGTGCATATGGCCAAAAAATCAATAATATTGCAGTGATGACATTTCTTTATTACATTCAATTACTACTGCTACCTTTATTTGTAACAGTGCCAGAAAGTAATACTGAAGAAATTAGGATGCCTTACTCATTTTCTTGGTGGTGGTGGTTTGCTGAGAACATGGTGGGTTTTTGTTTGTTTTCATTGCTCTTGTTCTATTTATCTCTTGCACCTTGAAGTGTTACTGCAATGTCAGCTGTGTGCCAGCTGAAAGATGAAAGTTACAGTATTTGAGGGAAAGTTCTAGATGGTTGTTTCTTTAAGTTGTTGGTTTTTAATAGCAAAAGTTTTTTAACTTAGATTTTTGCACATGAATTTTTATGCTGACCCTCTCGAACTCAGTGAGTATTGTACAGTTCTTCGTTGTATTTAAATGTGGCTGTCTTAAAATGAGAGCTCTAAACTTGGATTTAGCATATGTCAAAATTAATGGAGAAGTCCTAATTTTGTTGAAGTCTACCAATGAACTGTAGGAGTTGTGTCTTTAACAAAAGTAGAACTTGAGCCTGCTCAAGCACAGGTACTGTGACTCTTTCACTGCTTTACAGTTTGCAGATTTATAATGCTTTCTGTAGTTTATTTGAATGTACTGGATACTACTGTTATTTCCCTCAGAATCAGTGGTGCAAATAATGACTTTTCTGATTATCCACAACTTTGACTCACTGTTAGTCTTGTTGCTGTTTATGGGACTGTGTGTGGCTTGGTCTGTACTTAGTGGTGAAAGAGAACACAGGTTCAATTTTTCAGGGTTTTTTTTTTTTTACAATGTTTTGGAAGGTCCATGGACTATTTTATGTTAATTTCCTTGGGCACAATGTTTTTATGCCCTTGCCTCCTGGAGTTGAACAGTAAGTTTTAACCCAGTGACGGTGAAGTTTAAATTCTTTCCTTATCTGTAAAGAATAAATCTTCTTTGAGTACATCTTGTTCCTGTTTTGTGGGGAATAACCTTTTAAACCAGATACTGCGTTATGTATCTCTTTAGTCCCTCTCTGGAGGTACAAGCCCGATTTCACGCTTTCAATTGCTGCGTTCTCTCAGTTCAGGCGTTTGTGGAAGGTTTAATTGAGTATGTAAGTTAAGAGTTTCTTTTTCCCACAAGTTCTGGAGCTTTCACCTGTCTTTGGGTTGGTACCATCTGTTTGGGGTGATAGTAGAGGCTGTAACAAGAATAAATCTGTAAAGCTATATTATATCAGTAGAAAGATATGTAAGGGAAGAGCACGAAAGTCAAACTTTAGTATCCAAGGCATCGTACCTCTACAAGGCATGTAGAGAGCAGCTCTACAAGTTGTTCCGCTCAAAATGTACCAAGTCACACACATTGCATGGTCTCCATATTCTTCGTAGGAAACTTGTAATGCAAGAAGATGTAGTGGCAGGGCTACATAGAGCTTATTGCCTGCAGAACAGTTCTGTGAAGACTCCTTAAAGTCATCTTAACTGGATAGATATTCAGAAATAGACATCAGCGAAATATTCAGTGTGCTGCTGTCACAGTCTTCAGGCTTTTGCAAGCAGCTGGTTTATGGTTTTGCTCTTATTTCAGAATTATGTTGGTAACAAACTGGAAGTTCTCTCACTGAGGAGACGATTTAAAACCACAGCAACCACTATAATGCTATCCTCACTTTAGGTGCCCAAATTCAGTAGTGGATTAAGTTACCCAAGCTTCTCGCTGTGCCTGGCAGGGAGCTGAATGGGACCTGGCATAACAAACTACAGTTTTGCTTCCCATAAAACAAATGGTAGGGTTTTTTGCTACTCATTTTTAGCCTTCAAGGGAAGGCTTATCTGCCAGTGCAAAAAGCATAGCCTGAGGAGAGATCCAGACGTTTGGGTCATCTGGCAACATGTTCATGTACCTAAACAGTCAGGATTAGATAGCATTCCCCTTGTGCTTTTGTAACTTCCCGGATATGAAATGTGGAGCCCTTCTGGAGTCCAGCAATTTTCACACTTGAAAGGCATGTATCCCTGGTTGAGATTCTTTATGGAATGAGGGGCAAAAGGACAACTTGGTACACAACTCAAGGAATGCGATATCCAGACAAGAGCAGCTCTGGTTTAAAAAAAGAGAGTATGCACGGCCAAACGTTGAGTGATCTATACTGAAAGTGGTTAGTCTTGCTGCATGTGTTACTCTGTTCTGTGTATTAAACTGCTCTGGTACATACTTTTCCAGTTCTAATGAAATTCAGGCATATGATTTTGTTAATATGTAGTGAAACCAAACAGAGTTGTGGGTGGGTATTGAGAAAGACTACAAAATTCTCAGCTTCTGCTGAAATCGACTTGTTGCAGGAGATTTGAGAAAAAATCCTGTATATTTATTTTCATTTCATGTTTTAATCGTATTACTTCAGAACAGAGAGGATTCCTCTATGGTCCAACTTAGCCTTCTCCTTCTCCCCACTTTCTAAAAACAGTAACTCTAAAACATTCTTCCACTGTGAAATCAGTGGCAAAATTCCCATTGACTTGAAATGAGGCAGGATTCTGCCTCCCGAGAACTGATAGGTCACTGTGCTTGAAGCAGTTGGAACAGAACATGCAGCAGAGCTTAGTCTCCTGTAACTGCAACAAGCGAATGTTTTTTAATTAGTATCAGTCTTTTTGAACTAATAATTTTAATAAAGCTTTACTGATTTAGTTGAAATGTTTAATACACATTTTTTTGTTTCATAACATTTTTTTTCTTGTGTCCACAAAACCTCTGAATAGGAGTAATAATGTGTTTACTAAAGTAATTGCTATGTAGAGGATCCAGTTTTTCCTCAGTCCAGAATATATGCACATATTTGTTTGACTTTCTTAATATGAATTCTTTTCTATTAAAATTGATGAAACTTACTCATGAGAATAACATTAAATGTGTACAGCTGAAGGATCAGGTCCATGATTTTCTGGAAATGTAAGTGTTATGGAAAGGACAGAAATTACTGGTTTTCCTCTTGTTTCCTAAAGGACTGTTTTCCCTTTTACAGTGTTTGTTTAGTGTAAAATTAGCAGTGAAGTACAAACTCTACTACAGCAATATTTAACATTGCTTGTGTTCATTAAATACCAGAATCCACAAAGTGTAATGGAATTTTTTTTTGTTTTAATAGTATCTGTCTGTCTGTGCCTGTATATTTATGAAACATTTAGCCTTGTAAATAAATACTCTACAAATTTGAAAACCACTGTGCTGTTTAGCTCATGACATTTTGCTTTTCATCAAACTTTTTCTTGCATTTCATTGCATTGGGATACCTTTGTTCCAGGCTTCCTAATTTCTGTTACCATTGCTGTAAACAAGGCTATTTTGCAATTTACAATCTTGTACTTGGGAAGCATAAATAATGCAAATAACATTTTTTGGTGGTAAATCATGTTACACAAGTTTCATTCATTATAATAATTTCAGAATCTGGTTCTCTGGCCTGCATTCAGAGTACTCCTTATGCTTTGCCAGGTTTCTTGATCTGCCTGTTTGCCGTTGGATCACTGCTGGGTTTTTGGATCATCTTACTGTTTTACCAACTCATGCTGTCCCTTGGTGATGTTTAAGGGCTATGAGGACTTAAACAGACACTTTTTTCAAGTATAAAGATCTTTCTTCTGAGCTAATTCTCTGCCTCAAGAATTGCTTATGCCCAACAGAAAAGGAGGACTTGGCTTCTCATCTTCTCCTAGGAGCAGTTACATGTATTTACGTCACCTACAGTGTTTCACTTGAAGACTACTAAACTATTTTTCACCAGTGAAAACAGTGCAAACAATTTGCCTGGATTATGACAAGTCTTTAGTATGTTCTCTCTTGAGATGAGACTTCCCATTAGTTTTAAAATCTTTGAAGTTCCATTTTTGACTGTATCATGGGGACTCTGAAAAGCTTTCAGTACTTTATCTGGCTTTGGGTTCACCTGCTGTCTTACTTAACAGTCATCACCCTCAACATTTGCATAAGAAAAGTTATAAGAATCACTATGTAATAATACTTTACAATAACAATAATTGTATATAGCCCTGAAGCTTAGTTCCTTTGTATTTTGTTTTTCTGACTCTCACCAAACCAGCTTTTTGAAAGTTATTAATCGTTCACTCTGCTCAGCAGTTGCTGGAATGAATTGCTGTTCAGGGGATCTACTGTCACCAGTGAGACCAAGGAGTAAAAGAATCTATTTCCTCATTCTGCAACTGTAAAGCATTTTTAATTCTCTTCAGTTTGGTTTTATGATGGGCATTGATTTACACAAAGTTTATGTGACTGAATGTGCTTGTTGGTACATATCCTTTCTGTTATAACTTGTTCTGCAACAACTGGATTGGGTCTAGTAAGGACTCTCGGTATCAGCAGATGAGGTTGCGGTGTGTATCTTCTGGCAACCTTAGCTAGGATGTAATCTGGAATCCTATGTGGAATCTTGGCACCTCACATGGATGGATCAGAACTGTTCATGTGAAGCAAAATCTGATTTTGCAGTCAAAATCATTGGGTTACTCGGGGAAGGTACTTTATCTTCTCAGACACTACTTTCCAAGTTAGCAGCCAGGGTTTCCTCTCCCAGAGCGTAGCAATGTTCCCAATTTGCCTTTGAAATGCAGCTGGAGGAAGGGGAATGTTGCTGGCAATGGACAGACAGGTTAAGAGGAAAACTTATGTCTTACCTCGTGGGCAGGGGGGCTGCTGAGTTCTGAGTCGTGTGTATTTTGTGCCTACAGTCACTGAATGAGCTCCAGCAATGATTCTGTGAACGAAGTTGAGAACGTGTTCTGTCTTAATGTATTAGGCAGTTTTTTCCTCTTTCTAGTTTTGTGGTTGGTTGGTTGCTTGGGTTTTTTTTTTTTTGAAAGAATAGTACAATCATCTAGGAAAAGTTGTCTGTCCTAATGTGTTACCTCTGCAGTTTTGACATTTTGTCACTATTAACAGGATTATGAGAGTTCTCATGAAGTTTGGTTTGATTTGTTTGTTTGTTAGCTTTTTCTTGGTTGTTTGTTGATTTTTTTTTTTTTTTTTTTTTTTTTTTTTTTTTTTTTTTTTTTTTTTTTTTTTTTTTTTTTTTTTTTTTTTTTTTGTGGTGGTCAGGCCGAGTCCATGACATCACACCTGCTTCAAAAAGAGACTCTAAGGCCCAATTTCATCCAGCCTGATACTAAACACCGAATTCAGATGCTGAAGGAAGTAGCATAAATTTCTGGGTAGTTTGTAGAACCAGTAGGTAGGGATGGCACTGCCATGAGCCTTTCTGCCTGCTGAGGGGTTAGGTTGCCCTGGTGTGAAATCTCCAGCTGTGGAGGTAATCAAAACTTGTCTGTGTGTGCAGCCTGCTCTGACGCTGTGTGAGCAGGGAAGGACTGGGCTCAGAGATCTCAGATCATCCTTTCCAAATTCAGTGATCCTGCAAATGTGACCCCTGAATTGGCTATCCAGGCTCCTTGTCCATGTGTGGTTTCTGGTCTTGGTTGGTATTGGGATACTTTCAAAAGGTAGTAAAAATAAGTCTATGGATAAGTACTTGATGAGAATTAGTTGCTCTTTCAAAAGCTGTAGTTCGCCTTCACAGCCATACTGAACAATGAGAGTCTTAACAATGAAATTGGGTTTGTTAAGTGTTGGGAACCAAAGAGAATTGAAAATTGGTAAGGAATGAAGCATGGTGCTTAAATACAGTATAAACAGAGTATGCCAGAAGAGGGAGCTGTTCTAAAGATTAGAAAAAAAATAGTGGGTTTTGGCAAGGTTATTACTGTAATAGCCAGATATACCATGTATCTGCAGGCTTCAGGCTCTCCTCTGAATGCACAGGTAAGCATTGACTGTTTCTCTATTGTATTTTTATTAGAAAAAAAATTAGTAGTTTTATAAGACTATGTGACAGTGATCAACCAGTTATGTTACTTGTTGAGGGTCATAAAAATGTCTTTTATATGCCTTAGGAGGAGTGAGATAAAGCAAGTCAAGTTAAAGCAGAGAGTATAAGATTTGGGAGTGCCTGGGCTTCTGTTCCCACTGTTCCGCCAGGTTGCTTCTCAGTAGATGGCCAATCATCCTCACAAATTGTGTCTCAAACCACAAAACAAATCTTCATTCACATTTACAATATTTGTAATTTTACAATAACCTAAGTTTCTAAGCTAGCATTCACTTAAAATCAGCTAACACCAAGTAAATAAATTAACGTAGAAACACAGCTGCATGGAGTGAGACAATAAATATTTCCTCTCCTGGAATAATGTCTTAATCATTGACCAGCTCCATGGGCAGCTCCACTCTTAATCACTGTGAAAAATTCTTGTGCCAGGACAGGTATCACCTTCCAATGTACAGCAGTAAATACCCAAAGGACATTAAGGAAAATAACTCATCACATAAAAGTACTTCAGGTCTTCTTTAAAGGAATTGTTCATTTAACTTTGGGTTTTGGGGGGTTGAATTAACATGCAATGAGAATTTTTAGGTGAAATTCTTGAAGGGTAACTGCACTAGTACTTACGGTGAAAAAAAGCTACAGAGAACCCCTGTTCATACACCGACTTATACCTTTTTTCTTAATCCTGTATCACATAGTTCTGGTGACGTAAAGCTGAGGTTGTGTTCCTGAGTGGATGTTTTCCATCATATTATCATTTTGCTTTGTGTGTGTATCTTCACATACCTCTACTAGTATAAGATACAAAGTTTCATGTGGCCTATTACCTTTGCTTATTTTGACCATACCATCCCAAGGAGAGCAGTGCTGCTGTTGTCCATCCTCAGCTGAAGCAATGGAGCAGAGAAAAAGGAAATTTTAGGTGTTCAAAAGCAAAGATGTTATTTAACACATCTGGTCCAGGGAATCAACTTAAAAATCTTGTTTGTTTGGAGTCTTGGCTCTCTTGACAAGGCATGTGGAGGGTTATGGAGCTCAGAATGGCATCTAGTCCAGCTGGCACACTTGCGTCACATGTGGCTAATCAGCAGGAACCAAAAAACTTTGGAATTTTGCATCTGATTTCTGTCCTGGTTATATGCTGTTCATATCCAAACAGCTGAGCAGAATTCCCTCTGTGTGTGCACAGATACTCGTTCTATTTATTTAGGAATGATTTCTCTTTTACATTTTAGCTTAGCAGCAGCATTCATCCATTCTGTGATATTTGCAGTGCTTGAAATTATACTTAGTTCTGCAGATACTATATTTGAGCGGAGTATTTACTATACAACATCGTTCCTGCCTGTGTGGAGAGCATGGCTGTGAATCTGCAGCCCTTTCCTGCAGAGAGGAAGAGAAATGTTGTGCTCTGTTATCATGACCTCACCTGCAGCATAGGGATTGAAGCAACTACTTGATCTTTGAATGTATTACTTGCCTGCTGGGCTGCTCATCAGACTGGCTTAGAGAAAGCTACCTGGTGTTCCTAAAATTTTCAAGAGTGTCTTTCCCTATTCCACCTCTCTTAAGTAATTGGACCTCTCTTTGGATGTGGGCAGCCACTGAAGAGGCTGGGTAGCAGGACTGGGCCATTCATAGAGCTCTTGCCTTCAGACAGCTGTTAGAACCATGAAGTTAGGTATAAAGCAGATGTTCCTGAGTGCAAAGTAGTGTGGAAGTTAGAAACTGTTTGTAGAGTGTTTATTAAGACTCACCAGACAATGGAAATCCAAGAGATTAGTGCTTGGAGCACTTAAAAAACTTCCTAAGGCCATTATTTCGCAATCCAAAATGTTTGTCAACAGTACTGGCATAAGATATTCCCTTTCCCACCATGCTGTGCCATTCCACCCCTCAGTTATGCCAGAACAATACTTTGAGAGATCATGCTGTGAATTAAATAAATACATACATTTCTTCCTGGGGTCTTTTTACAGCTGGAACAGTTCCCTGTTTGGGTTCACAGCAGGGCTCCCCAGAGTTGAGCCAGCGTAATTCAGGGGCTGGTGAGCCATGGTAGGAGGGTGGGAATGACAGTCAAGGGTGAAGGTGGGAGTTCCTTCAGCTGGATTTGCCACGGAACTTTCTGTTGATAAATTATGGTGTCAGTCCACAGCACTCAGCACATACATGTGAGCTCACATTCTCTGTCTGGAGACTTCTTTGGCAGGAGCTGGTGCCGCACCAGCCTCTCCAGGTGGTAGTGATTCCCTGAGAATGCCTCTCCCTTGAGGCTTCTGCTTTTGTTTCCACTGCAGCTCCAGCTGAAGCTGCCAGCTCTTTGCATTTGACCCTGAATTCTCAGATTCTCACGTGGAGAATTTGGATTTTACATTGTGATGGTTTTTTGGTTTGTTTTTTTTTTTTTTTTTTTTCTGAATAAAAGATCTGGCTTTCCTATTCTCCAGTAACTGGTATATGGGATGCAAAAGTAATCGCTGAGAACAGAGTACATTGTAGAGTTAAAAGTTTGTGCAGCATAGCAATCCAGGTAGAAGTACATAGAGTAAGATAAAATGTTTTTCGCATGACTGGTCTTCCTATCAGCGGGTAGGGAAGTAAGAGCACAATTTTCTATTTCACTGAGACACAAACACTGCAAAACAGTTTTTATTATTATGCTTGTATAGGATGTGTGTCACTATATTTTGTATATTTGCACATTGAACAGGAGCAAAAGCATACACACAACCACAAACCAAAAAAACAACTCACCCTTATCCTCCTGATGTTTCCAAAGCCACTTCTCCCAACTTTTCTAGCCATTTCTTTCTCTCTAGCACAAACATTCATGACTTAATTACAAGATCAGCTTTGTTTTCTCAGATGGTCGTGCATGTGAGGTGCTGTAAGCTGGAGCTCTTAGTGGCTAGTAATACATTAATTTTCATGCACAGATTATTTGGTCTGTTTCTTATTTGTAAAATGAGAATAAATATCAAATCACCCTCCCCTTTGCTTACTGAGGTAAATAGTTTAACTTTGTGAGAATATAATTTGTAGCAGAAAATACTAATTTGTCTGTACCTATTTGGTTTCTGTTTTCAATCCACATGAAACTTTGAATAGGTCAGTGAATTTTCCCCAGGCTTTTTTCTGAGATGTAGTGGACTGAAGGATATCAAAGTAAGAGTTTGGCTAGAACACATGCAATGCTGGTAGAGTACCCTGTGAGGAAAAGGTGTGTGTTCTATCCCGTATTATATATTAAAAAATTCAATTCTTAGGACACTGTTCTCCATTATTTTCGCTGCTTATGGACTACTTGTTTGTGACTAATATTTTAAAATATGCTGACAGTTGAGCTTTGTTTACTGGGTCAGCCCACGAGCTTCCATTGTCTTTAGAACAGAAAAAAACATAGTCCTTCATTAAAAATAAAAACTTCCTCATGCAGAGAGGAGCCTGTGTGTCAGATCTAGGCTTGAAATATGCCATTTTTGTTGAATTTCCCAGTGCTCCAGAAGTACCTCTGATGGGGGCTTGGCACAGTTGAGCTTGTTAAGTTTCAGAAGGCAGAGTAATGACAGGATGGTTGAACATCCAACTGTGCTTGACAGTATTTCCCTCCACTAAATCTGGGTGGCAGATGTGACTTACTGAAGTGACTTACTGAAATTTCTCAATCCACAGTCTTCTTTTGGAGTCCTCTCCCTGCAAATGAGGCATTTTCAGCATGGATCCTTCCTGCCTGGCTGTGTGAGCAGCATCAAGAGAGGAAGTGATCCCTCTCCTGCAGCATGCAGTGGCTTGAGTTGGCCAGAGTTATGGAAAAGTTGTGTTCTAGAGTATTTTGCTTGATTTGACAATTTTAAAAAGTATCTGTTTCTCTTCATGAGATGTCTGAGGCAGGAGGGAAGAAGAAATCCTTTAGTGAAGGACCTACCTGTGAAGGAAATCCAGTGTTTCCATGTGCATCATGTACAAATAAAGCAATTAAATGTTTAAAGCTACAGCAGCACTGTATAATGTACTTCCTTTCTGGGAGCTGATGCCAGAAATACTTGTGCTAATGTGAATTTGCCTTGATATTAAACATTTTGACTTAATTATATCTGAAAATAATGAAAAATAAAAATCCTCTTTTAGATTCTAGTTAACACGTGGCCTCATTTCTATCCAAAAGTAACTCTTATAGAGCACTGAATCTATATTAGAAATAATTATGACTCATTATGTTCAATATCTGGATTATGGAAAACAGTAGAAACAGAAACTCAGTCATAACTCTTGCTCTTGTTTTCCTGTTATGGGCGTGATGGAAGATTTTGATCACTGTCCTGATTTTCATTTTTGAAAACAAGCCTTGATTATCCTTGTTGGATTAAAAAACTCTCATAGGAATAAGTAAATACATAGTGATACATAAATACTGCCTTCCACCTTTAAGTTTTAGATATTTTATATCTATTATCACAGCCTTCTCTTAAAATGCAGTAACTATTCTCAACAGACCTTAAATGGGTGAATAAATGTACTTGTGAAGTGACTTGTGGTTTGTGTTTTCCTCAAAAAAGTGTTTTGGTTGAAGTCTTCATGGAGCTTCTACTTAGGCCCGGTACTAATACCCCAACTACAAGGCCTACAGTGGTATCAAAGCAAGGAGTCTTTCCTTAAGGGTGTGAATTGGTAAATCTTGGTTTATCCGTGTTCAGAACAGTCTGTTCTTTCATCTTGCATTTCTGAGGACTCACAGCAGATGCAAATGTGAAATTTGTTTACAAAATCACCTTAGACTACTGGTTTCAAATTCAACATGCTCTTGAAGTCTCAATACACAAAAGTTGCAGAAACACATTTTCAGTGTTTTTTTCTGAAGTTAACTGTCTTGGTGTTCTCTGTTGCCATTTGTTTCCTGTCTCTTACTACCTTGATAAACAAAACAAACAATACCCAAACCTATGCTTTGGCTTTTTTTTTTTTTTTTTTTTTTTAAATTCCTACCAGCGATGTGGCATAGGAAAATCTGGTACAGATTTGAAAATATTCTTTCTGGTGCCTTTTGAGTGTATTGTTTGCTTCCTCCTTGTATATTATTCAAAAGTGATCGAATTTTCAGAGCTGTGTATCTGCACAAAACAAATAATTTGTGGTTATCTTGGGTTTGAATTATTTATTTTCCCGTCTTTGTCTTTTTCCTGCTGCTGTTTTCTCATCAGGGTTGTGTTATTCAGATATTTTGTAGGCTTCCTTGTGAACCCATTTGACATCAAGTCTTGTGTTCCTCTTCACGAACTTCCTTTGTTCTCGCTCTATTTTTCAGAAGGTTAGTTTTCTTATGGTCCAATGCTGCTTCAGAACATGAAGCTGGCTGAAAAATCCCCACTGGGAATTCTAGACCCAGCACACAACTTGCAGTAACCTCTCTGCCAGCAAGGGTTGTAGGATGGATTGGATCAGACCAACCACCTCTGGGGTGTAAAAAGTAGTTATATCTGTCTTCATCTGCTTAAGAGACTCTGTATATGTAGGTGTGTACTAGGAGATCTAATGAAATGTTTTAATTTTTCATTTACTAGGGGGAAAACGGAACAAAAATTATTTAATTGTACTCATTAGAAAATCCCATATTCTACCTTTGAAAAGTGTGAAAAACTGGCTGTTCCATTAGGAACTCAATTATTTCAGTTTCATGTTTCAGTCTTAACTCCTTTCCAAGAAACATTAGTTTACAGACACATTAAAAAAAATTTAAATCAAGACTTCTTTTGTATTTATGTACCTAGTTTGGTTGAGGTGGCAGAAGTAATTATTGAAATACGCCTGTGGACTTTATAACCCTTGCAATATTGCTTTATCACAAAGTCCAGTAGGTTTGCAGTGGATGAAATCAGCGTTTTGGACTTCATATCTTATCTGCCTGGATAGATGCTGGTAATCATTCCCATGGGAAAACCGGCATGTACTGTCACAATTTTTAGCTGGGAATTTTAATTCATAAGCTTCAGGCAAACTTGTCACTTGGGAAAAAACAGCTGTGTTAGGTTAATTCAGGTTTGTCAGACTGTCTGTGGGATTTCTTTGGAGGTGAATGACCCTACATTTATCCTAAAGGTGAAACAGCATTAGAGTACAGCAGACAAGCTTATTGCCTTTGCAAAATGTGTACAGAGAATGTGTATTATAAAATCCTATATGTAAGTTTTATAGGCGTATCAAACTAATAACAGTGTATGTGTGCAGATATATATATATATAGGGAAAAAATTTGAAATGTTCTTGAAAAACCTCTCTAATAAGCTGTGTTACAGACACCTGGCTGAATCCTTCTGAGATTCCCTATTTTCACAACCCAAGCAAATATATTAAGGTACTTTCCAGCCAAATTCATGATTCCGGAGTTAGAGAGGACCAAACAGAGTTTTCACATGTGTTTCTGTATAACGTCCTTGTTATGCTTTGCTCCTTGGCTGATGCTGCTCCCCTAGAGTAGGGACTATGAAGGGATGCAGGGCGAAGAATGCCAGTCCCTGAGACGTGCAAACAGGTGAAAGCTTCATCGATGTGAGTTTATGATGGTCACTCAAATGTTATTTGACGTGTTTTATATGAAATCCTTTGACACTGCATGTCAGAGAGACCTGTGTGTTGCCTTTTAAGGCCTGATCACCAGCCACGGTGTCAGATTCTGCAATTTTCTCTCTCAAGTGTGAGAACATCATTGTGCTTTTTGCATGCTCCATTTAAATTCTTCTGACATCTGCGTGGGCTGCTTTCCATTCATTAACATAGGGGAGTTGCATCTTCTTCCATGGTGGCTGGTCAGACGCCAAAGGCAGATTAAGTTTCCTTGAGCAAGGAACTTGTCATTGAGGCTCTTTGAGCTGGAGCTGGGAGCTTTGGCAGCTCTGTGAAGACGCAGTGAGAATCATTGCCACAAAAATGATTTTTATGTGTCCTGCTGTGCACCCCTGGATTTCAAGTTTGATTTATGGCTTCTCTTTTTTTTTTCTTTTTAGAAGCTGCATTTGTTTTTTTCTAGCAGGAGACTATAATGTAAATACTGTGGCATACACTTAATTCTGAAGCTCTGGATTATTTCTAAAATTATACTCATGGTAATTGCTGGCATATATTCCAGTTCCTCAAAAGTTCTCTGTAAACCCACTGCTGGCTGTGTATTTCCCTTCTTGTATTCATGTAGCTGCCTTTATTCTTTATGGTCCTGCTGAGGTCCTAGAGCAGGCAGAAAGCAACTGCTGGAGAAGTGCATAAAGTACCACATCTCAGTACTGAGTACTCTAGTACTACTGCTCCCATGGATGGTCAGGCTCCTGGAGACACAACTGGAAACACTGGGGAATGCCTCACAGGACGGTGCATGGAACCCAGACTCTTGTTTCAGAGCAAGGTGCAAGAAGCCTTGTCATTGTTTGGGATGACTTAGTTATGCATCAGTTTTTTATTCGCTCCCCACCACTCTTGGCTTTTACTATATACTGCTTAAATAAATCTTTCTCAATTCAGCTATCCCTTCCAGAACTGCTTAAAATTAACTAGTTTTATGTTTTAGTCTCAATTTATTTTGACCAAGCTGCATATATTTTTGACTTATGTTTTTCTGGACAGAAGACATTTCTTTCATGTTTTGGTGAATATCTTCGTTTTTAACCTGAAATTTTTTTTTGCACAAGGTTATCTAAGGCTAATATTCTCTTAATTGTAGTTTCCATTTGACATGAATATGTTCTGTTGCTGAAGAATTCAAAATGCTTGACAATTTGTAAGCCATCTTTGCTTGTGAGGAATGGCTATGGTCTGTGGCTTTTTAAATGGGCATGTGTTTGTTGTTTTCCATTCGTAATTAAACTGATTAAGTTGCACTGATGATGCAATTGCAATAATGATTGCAATTGCAATAGTGATGCAATAATTAGTTGCACTAAGTTAAACTGTATGTAAGTTTAAATTTATTAAGTTTGAATAATTTCTCTTGTGGAAGTGCAGCATCTCAAATATTAGTATTTCATTTTAAGACAGGCGAAGTTTGACTTTATGATGCATTGTATAGGAAATCATGTGAAATCAGGATGAAGTGTATTCTTTAGCAGTGATATGCTGGGGTAAATATTCTGTTTGTACAAATTGTTCTCTCTCCACTGCCTAAGTGTCTTATTGAGGAAGCATATGGCATTTAAAATCTTGATTTGATGGAAAAAGCATTAACAGGAAAATATTTGAAAGTGAAAGGTAGGCAAATGCATATTTAGAAGTAATGTTCATATTTCTACTTACATGGATGATTAAAGAGTATTAGTTCTAGTTCTTAGAAGCCTCTATCTGCAGTATAAAAATACTTTATATTTAGAGAATATTTACCTCCTAAAATAGCTCCAAGTTCCACCTCTGCACTCTCGGTTGTTCTGTACCGTTTTTTGTCAGCTGTGGGTGGAACAGATTGGAAAAGGAAGCAGTGAATTCCCGTCTTCAAATTAAAAATGGAAAGACTTTGGGCTTAATGTAGAATAGCTGGGTGAAATGTCATATTACAGAGAAAAACAAAGAGTGTGGCAGGAGTCCTTTGGTTATTACAGCTTATGGGTACGTCAGATAAAGTGGTCCCACTGTTCTCATTCACTGTATAAATTGTCCATTTGACGCACTCTTTCCGTGAAATGCTTAGAAATCTTTTGCAAATTAGACAAATACTCAGTGTATTACAGCCTCGTGTCTTTTTCTGTTATGGTCATCATTTACAGCTATTGTTTAAAAGACTTCTGAAACAACATAAGTGCTATTGAAAATTAAGCACAGTTGAGAGTAACTGCTTAGGATGTGCTTCTTGGTTCAGATGACTGCAATTTGAGATTTGCTGGCATGCATGAATGATTCAGCTGCCCTGAGGTGTCTAAGGATTGATGTGGTATTCAAATAACTGGAGTAACCTTTAAGTCATGGAGGTTAACACTGCATTTACTTATGGTTTCCATTTTTTGACACTTAGTTGCTGAGTGATAGAGCATAGGCAGTTCTGGTTTACTATACTGGGAAATCCTTAAAAAGCACAAATGAGCACTGTGTTACCTGGGTACCCTTGTGATTAACCTGGTCGTTCTTTTTCTATAAAATAAAATAATTTATTTGAACACATTTCAGTTGCATAGATCAGCCTAAAACATTGATCACAGACTGCTGTATGTATTAAGTCCCAGTTATTTCTATTAGCTGTTACTATTACTCTGTTGTATGAAAAAAATCTTAATCAGTTCAGGTTTTTTTTGTTTCCTTCCTATAAAGTATTTTGACAGATAGCAGCTCAGTTAAAAACATACAGAATTACTGTGAAGACATGTGAGATAAATATTCTTCACTCATAAATACTGTAGATGTCAGCTTTCAAGAGCAAGGACTATTAATCTGCATTTACTTAAGTCAGTACAAATGTGGAACAACTCCACTGGAATTGCAAGTTTAATAAAGAATAAATTTATAGCTGCTTTATATGTGGTGATTTCTCTGTAGAAATTGTTGCTGTTAAAATTCTTGTTGATATTCATTCCCTTGTGTGCCAGCAGTTGTCACTCATACCCCTTGAAGGCATTTTGAAGTGCTAGTAGCAGTTCTAACAGCTCAGACCTCTCAGAAGCTCTCTTACCATGAGCAGATGCTTATGAGGACTGGGGAAATGAGGTTTCTTCTGCATTTATGGATTTTCTGTTTTACCTGCCTAAAATACACATCACACTTATCACAGGATAAAAGTCCCCTTTGCCTGAAAGAAGTATTAGAGTTTCTTAGGCTTTGTATAGTATTTGATGCAAAGCCTCACTGTTCTTACACAGTTCTTACCTGAGTGTTCTTCAGCTGACGACCAAAGCCTGAGCAGATTTTGTGTTAGGTTCACCTGGCTGATGATGGGAAAGAGCACCAAAATGTCTAAGACAGCTGCTGTCATTTCTCCCCAAGCCTTGTTCTGCATTATTAAAGAAGAGAAACATGTAAAGAAAAAATGCTGTGATTGAGATTAATTTTGTGATTCCTTGATCTCAAAATTCCTAATGGAATTATATTCCATGATTAAACATAATGCAAAACATTATAATCATTTGCACTTCGAATAACACAATTGATTTTGGATTGCTGCTACTTTTATCTTTAACCTTGCTGAAAGACAGATTTCCTCTGTGTAACATCAATCCCAGGAACTTGACAGATGATGTCTGGATTATGTGTTATTGTCTCTGGGGCCCTTTATGTTACATATTTTTGATGTATGAATGCACGATGCAATTGTATGGATGTGTGATCCTTGTGAATTTTAAATTGTTTTTCTGGAAATCAACTTGCAAAAATTTGGTCATGTATTCTGGAGTTTTTACAAAACAACAGTTCCTTTTTTTAAAGTCTCCTTTAACGTCAAGCTTACAAGGAGATGCTTAGAAATATGTAATAACTGATAGTGATGTTTTGGGTTTGGTGATTTTTTTTTTTCCCCCCAGCGTCTGTGTAGTAAAGTAAAACCAATGTTTTCCTAAGATCAGTAGTTTTATTAAGATTTAAAATCCCCTAGAGACAGTTTTTACGTGTAAGTGAGGGGTGAAGTGTGTGAGATACATTACTTGGAAGGGAAGGCTCCCCTCCTGTGCTCGTGCATCATCCCAGGGTAAGCTGTGGCATCCTCTTCCGTGCACGTGGCTCTGCTCTGGGTGGCTGTGGGTGCCTCAGTGGCCTTGGGCCAAGGGAACTTGTTGGGAGAGCAATGAACTTACTCTGAGCTGCCTGAAGAGCAGAAGGGTGAAAGTAAAAGAAGAAAATATGAAAATACCCACTACAGAAAGAGAAGAAATGGAATAACCCTTGTTTTTATCTCCATGCACCATTTTCACAAGTACTGATTTGATTATGAGTCTCATTCTTCTTCTCTGTCACTATCAATACTTACGCAGCTCAGCCTCTGTTATTACAGCCAGACTGATGCAGAGGAGTTGACAAAATTTGAATGAGGCTTTTTTGTTTTGTAATACACTAGTGTTATCTTGGAATGTCTTTGTTTTAAAAAATGACAGCGTTTTTACACAATACCACTCCTGCTGCCTTTTGCTGTTGATGATATCCAAACTAAGAATGGCTGATGTGGGAGTGAAAGACACAACTGAGCAATCTCAACCATGATGGTGAGCTCTGCTGATGTCTACATGATAATAAGAAATAAGTGTAACCACTCTGGAAAATGAGTCAATCAATAACTGAATAAATAAATGGGAATTACATGTTCTTATGTCTGTGTGGAATTTTTTATGGAATTGTATGGAGATGAGGAAAGTTCTGCTTCATCTTCATATGAATTTTCTCTCCA
Organism: Oreocharis arfaki; assembly: GCA_013398015.1. NCBI lineage: Eukaryota > Metazoa > Chordata > Aves > Passeriformes > Paramythiidae > Oreocharis > Oreocharis arfaki. Next base: position 760,756 of record VZRR01003188.1, read on the forward strand.
GTTTACATCACTGATTTAAAATGATGTCTAAAAGAGAAAGAAAAAAGGAGGAGCAGAGTATAGAGTTTTGTATGGCAACCCAGAGATCCCTGGGATCTCTTTTATCTTTGGGATAACAGTATTTCTGTTTCCGCCTCAGCAGTGATGTATGACTTGCTATTTTCCGTGTTTAACAGTGGATTTTAGAGCAAGGTGGTCTGAATTCCCAGGGCAAGCCATGTCCAGTCAGACACCAGCCTTTTCTGAGAAGTCCTCGAAATCTGCTAGGATGCCAGGAGGGAGGCCAGATTTTCTCGTGGTTCTAGAGCACAAGAGTTGAAAAGGAAAGAGCTTCTCCACTGGTGTAGGAAGGGACAGAGAGAAAATTAAGTTGCAAGCAGGAAAAGATTAATTTGGTCCAATGAGTTTAAAGTAAAATTATCCTTTCTTTTAGGCTCAGGACAGCCCTTTGTATAGTAAGAATACCACGTACCTATTTTGAAGTGGTAATACTGAGATATTTGGAGAGCAGACATCTGGATCAGGTGCTACATGGTATAGTCTGTGATGTTTTAATTTCACATTCCTGTGACTGGATGGGATAGATAAGCAAGCTGGTTGACCTCTGATGGAAAAAGATGTTTTCACTGGTGTTGAACTACAATTTTAGGTTTTGGAATTTTGAAGTAATTCTGTAAAATGCTTCCCATGAGCGCCGTTGGTCAGCAGAATTGAACAAGTTGAATAGCATAGCCTGTAACATTGGGGAAATAAAAACTGGAAATGTACTAGAGAAAATAAATTAACAAATTTCTGTATAATGCTGTTTAGTTTGTTTTGAAGCAGATTGCTTGCTGTTGGAAGGTTAATATTGACTGTGCTCGTATGTTTTGTTTTTTGGCAGGTAACCCTGGACTGGCGGGTTATTACAGGACCTTTATACAGGCCTTATATTGTGGACTGAACCAGCAGTATCCTGTCTGGGTTGTGAGCCATGCTGGACACTGTAAACCTCCTAGTGGGATGGAAATGATAGAAGGTACAATACTGTAACTTGTGCATACTATTGTTTGTACCCCTCCAGTTTCAATGGCAAAACTTGTGCCTATTGAAAATAGACTGATGTGAGTTTTAAATGTCTCCATTGTATTTGCACAGAACAGTTGTGTGAGAAGAGGAGTGAGTGAGTTAAAGAAATATTTTAGGTAAATTATATTTTCCAGACAAATATGTGCTATTAAGAGAATAAGAGAGTTTGCCGCTGGCAGTTGTTAGAGAGAAGTTACGGTGGAGTAGGTCCAGAATGTGTTTATGTTGAGAAGAGTAGATTTTAAAAAGTATGTTTTTTTAATTAAATGTCCAATTCAGAGATTGAGTATGTTAAGAGAGATTTAATTATCTGTGAATTTAAAAATAGCTGTACTAAATCAGTGATTTTCCTGGGAGCCGGTACGTCTTTCTGAGACAGGGTATGGGATATTTGCAGGGGAGAGGTTGTTTGTGTATCTGTTAAGAGTCTTTTGACATGCAGATCTCCAGCCAGAGGTGGTAGCCATCTCCAAGCATTGTTAAATGGGGGGAACCAGCAGTGAATCCTGTCCTGAAAGCTGATTAATGTTGGAAGTCCTCTGGACTTGGTCAAGCTGCAGTGATGTAGCAGTAAATCAGCATTTCTGACATTTTCTTCATATATCCCGCTGTGCAACACCCCACTTTGGAGACCGCTGATTTAGAGTGTGGAAGCATTTAAATAGTGCACTTGACTTATGAATGATGCTGCCTGTAAAGGGGTCTAAAATGAAGCAAACTATGTGGGAATAATATGCCTGATTACATTTAGTTCAAGTAGATTTTGAAAGTCTCATAAAGACTAAAGCAAGTTTTCCAACAGCAGCCATCAATCACAGACTACTTCCTAATTGACTGGAGGGCTATCACTTAGCAATTTGGAAAGTGAACACAGCTACAGTCTTCATTTCTACTTCTGTATGATATCCTTCTTTTCAGAGAGTTCTTGCAAGCTCTGCTCCACAGAGACACACCATTAATTGAACATTTCATTGCTGTAATTCTGCTCCCAGCAATCAATCCCCTGTGCAAAACGATTTGAAACTTAATTTTACTCTGTGAATACAATACAAAAGTTATACCTCATTTTCAGTGTCCTTATCCTCCTCCTCAGTTTTTAGAAAGACATTTGTTTTGAACACTACTGTGAATGTAAAACAGACCAACATCAGTCCTTAGGTGTAGGCAAAATTACAAAAGGGCAACAGTTTTCTAGTTCTCTCTTACTTTGTTTAAAATTAGCGTAATACATATGCATAGACAGCAGGTGTACATACATAGCTATGTCTTAAAGTGGTTTAATTCTGTGGATATCTGCTGTGGCTTGATCAGAAATAAGAAATAGAACAAACAAAAATAAGAGTAGAATCATGGAGTCATTAAGGTTGGAAAAGACCACCAAGATCGAGTCCAAGTTGACCAAGTACCACCATACCCACTAAATCATATCATGAAGTGCCACATCTGCTTGTTTTTTGAACACTTCCAGGGATGGAAGTATTGCACCAGATGTTCCACCACTTCCCTGGGCAGCCTGTTCCAATGCTTAACCACTCTTTCAGTGAAGAAATTTTTCCTAGTGTCCAACCTGAACCTGCCTTGGCACAACTTGGGGTCGTTTTCCCGTGAATGTCTTGTTACCTGATAGAGGCCAACCCCTACCTGGCTACAGCCTCTTTTCAGGTCATTGTAGAGAGCAATAAGGTCCTCCCTGAACTTCTTTTTCTCCAAACTGAACACCCCCAGCTCCCTCAGCTGCTCCTCTTCAGACTTGTGCTCCACACCCTTCCCCAGCTCCTTGCCTTTCTCTGGACATGCTCCAGCACCTCAATGTGTTTCAAGAAGATTGAAGGCTTGGTTTTGTTTGTCCTTAGAGCTGTCAATACCAAACTACTTTTGGTAGCAAAGTAAGACTGAGAGTAAAGAAAAATTAAATCAGAATTAAATTGTTTATTTATTTGTCGTAGTAGTCTGTGTTTGCCAAGTGCTACAGAAATACGGAATCCTGTGATTCATATCTTAATCAACTAAAGAGACACAATTGGCATGTTAAAATATCATATACCCAATAAGTAGCTAGTCAGCATTCGTGACTTAATGATACGATATTTGGTCAAATGATAAATTATATTGAAGATAAATCTCTAGAACTTTATAAACTGTCCGGATGAGTATTGAGCTATACGCAGTCAAATTAAAAATACTTTTTATTATTTCAGCAAGGCATGTTTTTCCTTCTGAATGACAGGGAATTTTGAGTGGCATTCTTAAAAGTCAATTTATAAAATAAATTTCTAGTTTGATCTTTTGTTTTATATGGACTGTCAAAGATAATAGTGTGTCCTTAAAATCTGCTAAACTAGCCTTGATTTAAGGTTCTTGGTGAAAAGAGATAGGTAATGATTGGTTTCTAGTCCATCAAGAGAGTGTTTCCATTGCTTTCTCTTTACTCGGGGGAAGTAGGGTCTTCAGACTGTTTTGAAACTGAATTACATCCTAAGAAACAGTATGGGAAAAGTAGAGAAGTGGTGAAGGAATAATAAATTATCTGTGAAGACATTGATTATGTGAACCGAAAATGTTAATGTACCATCAGTGTGAAGTTTTGAACTGAAATTAAGTTGTGCATAAAAAAAAATAAATTCTAGTGTTACAGGAAAATTTGGAAGTGGTGTGTAGCTTAAATATATTTGATATATTGCTTCTTGGCTGTTGTTACAATTCATATGAATGGAGTTTGCTTTTGCAGCCCTCTGGCTTCTAATGAAACTGCAGAATTGACTGTGAGTGAGAGTCTGCCTCTAGCTCAAGTAATATAAATCTACAAAAAATTACTGAAATTGTTCAGGTAAAACTGAATTTTTACTCCAGCAAGTTAATAATCTTGTTAATTGCTGGGTAGTTGTCCACCAAATGACAGATAGAAGTGTAGGCATGATTAGCAGATATGAGCCATAAGTTTTTACCATCATGATATGCTGTGCTGACAGGAAAGAGCCTAAAATAGTAGCCTGAGCGAGACAAAGAGCGTGGTGTTCTCTAATAAGAGAGTTACGAGTTATTTAGGACAGTGATTCCCAAACTGTGTCCTGTGGGGCATTGGTGGTTCCTGGGACACTTACTTGTGGTCCAGGAAGAGCTGGCTGATCAGATGGAGTTGGCACTCTTGCCTCTTTCCACTTGCTAAGTGGAATGAATAGTAACTAAGAATACTTTTCCAATAATACTTCTTCTGTGTAAGCATTTGCTGCAGTGCCTTTGGAGATGTTGTGCCACCATGAACGTGTGGTGCTGGCAGGGGGTGGGATTGTGATGTGCGCTGCTGCGAACGGGAGAGGAGGAGGTCATGGAACCAAGAACTGGCTTCCTAAAAACAGGGACTCGTCCTTGTTGTTGTGTATCACAGAATTGTAGAATGGCCTGGGTTGGATGAGACCTTAAAGGTCATTTAGTTCCAACACCCCTGCCACACAGACAACTTCCACTAGACCAGGTTGCTCAGAGCTCCATCCAACCTGGCCTTAAACATTTCCAGGGACAGAAGTCACACAGGCACAGGGATTCCATATGCATTTGATAGTTTTTCCTGGCTTGTGACTCATTTCTTTTAAGTAGAACAGATGCTTCTAGCGATTGCTGGTGATGGAGAATACCTACACTGCTGAATCAGGTGGATCAGAGACACTGGCAGTCTCTGTTCTGAACAAAAACACTTCAGAATTAATGTCTGTCATGCTCAGAAGTTTTTTGATCAGCAAATCCTTATCTGTGCTTCAGCCCTGTTTGGTTGGTTATAACAGCAGGTATGTGGCCACACTGAGGTATGCAGTGATAGCTGTGTTTAAAAACCATTTATGTCTTGCGTATTTATATATACATACGTACACAGGGAGAAAAGCAGTAGGAAGGCAGCAGGGCTGGCACCTCACATGCATACTTTAGACTTATGCATATACACATTTAATTCACATTACACCTATTTAATTCACATTAATTTTTATTTCAACAACATTTTCTGCTTCCTAGGTGAATAAATTAAAATATTTGAGAATCATTGAAAGATGAATTATCTTTAATGTAAGTTCCTTTGAGGCTTAGTCAGTTATATTTCTATATTACAGACCCAGAGAACTCTATAGTCATGTTTATGTCCCAGAACACATTAAAATTCTGCTTAACTTTAATGCAGATTTATATGACACAACGTCTTCCAGTCTAGTGGTATCACTCTGTAGGTACATTAAAAACCCCAAGTTTCAAGCATGCCATCCATGTATGATTATGCTGGTTTCACAAGTATTTCATACCAAAGTGTAATATTTTTAATGTATAGAGACGAGAAGGTTCCTGTTCACGGAGCTGGCCTTGGCACTGACTGATCCCGTGGAGCTCCTCACGTGGTGTGTGTCAGCAGCGAGGGATCCCAGGTCAGGGTGTACACAGAGGGACTGGTTGTTTTCACAGGATGGGACAGGAATGGTCAGCTCACTGCAGTGCAGTCCTACTGCCCTTCCTGATCCAGCAACTGCTGTTGCCCAGAAATCTTATTCCTTCCTTGTCTTGGAAAAAGCAACCTAAGGAAGAAAGTGTCTGTGCATATGTAAAAGTTATTATGAGGCATTTAAATGCTGAGGTTTTTGTCTTTGCTTGGTAAGATCTGAATTTTAGTGTATGGCTTTAATGCTAAGTGTCTATTTTAAGGAAACAAGTGGTCATTTCATGTTATGAACCCACTGGAATTCTTGAAATCTAAATGTGTGAAAAGTAAGCAGCCCTAGGGATGCTGCACTACTCCGTTTACTTCTTTTCTTTAAACCACATTCAGGTAATTATTCATGGAGGTCCCATAATCATGCCCATAATTATGCAAATACATCCTTAGAGTGAAATCTTGGCATTTGGCATTGACTTTATCAGTCCTGCTTAATTTTAAGCATGTGTTTAAAAGTCTTTTTCCATTCAAAATCAAAACTAAGAAAAATAAAATTTTGCTATATATGATGTATTTCTAAGTTGCTCTGTTGTTTTCTTTTCTGGCCATCCAAAATGATAACAATTTAAAGAGTTCATATTATCATAACTTAGCTGCCATGTATTCATTTGTAAAGATCACTTAAACACTGCTCGTTTGGGTAGCACTTAATGCATCTCTGTATTCCATTGAGTTTGATGGAGTAGTGACTAGTTTTTATTGACATTACAAGGAATAGGACTTTGTCTTTACATTTCTTATGGCTAGATGGAAAATAGGTTCTCTGCATTCTCCATTTCTTTCCAGGTTTTCCACTGAGTCAGCATATTTTCTATTAGAATATTATTAAAAAATGTCCATGGACATTAGAGATTTCTAATCCATTCTAGTACTTTATTCAACTAATTCTATGGTTAAAAGAACTGGAATTTTTTCATCCATACCTACAAATAAGAGTAATATAATTCTATTTTTAAAGATAGGTTTTAAAGTAGTGACTTTTGAAACATGATACAGTCTTCTGGATCTTCATCCAGAAAACGAGACGTTAAAGGAAAAAAGAATTCATCCATCAGAGAGTGCAATGTCTTTACTGCATTCCAGGAAACTTTGGATGTAGGTTTTAAAATTGTTTATGGGCTATTTTCTGCATTTCATCCCATGTCATAGGTATGTTCTCCAGCTGGTACCCCCATTTCTGTTTAGATGCAGGTGGCTTTTTAGTGGGTGGAGAAAAGTGTTCAAGAATGTGAACCCAGTGAAGAGGTAACAGTTACATATTCTGATGTCCTGACTTTTGAAGGCAGGTCACAGTTCTCTGGGATGAGCAGTGCTGTGATGGTTCAGAGTAGCTCGTTTAAATGTTTACCATACTGGTAAAAGGAAAGTAAAAACCTAACATAATTTAATAAACACAATATTGAGGCAATTCAGATTATTTTCCCCAGGGAGAATGCTTAGGAATCTTCTAACCCAACTCAGTTTGAAAGATATTCTTGCTAACAGAATGACAATGTCTTCTGCTAACAGAATGACAAGGAAGTATCCCCATAGCCGGGAATAATCGTCACATCTGATGGTGTAACAGGTCTGGATTTGTTTTTATGGTTAAGTCAAAAAGTTTATTCAGTACACAGGTTGGCTTCGGGAAGAAAGCTGATCAGTAGTTTCATTTAGCAATTTTAATTTATGGTTAGAGACCTTTGATTTAATTTTGATACCCGCAAAACTTGCAACAAGTGGTGCAGATCTTGATGCACTGTTTAAAGACATTTTTATTTTAATTGACAGTGGCCTACAGCTGTGAGACTGAGAAACCGTCAGTAATACACAATGTAATTCCAGAGTCTAGAAATAAGCAGGTTTGGAACATAGACCCTTTCTGGGTTTGTTTTGGTTTTAGGAGTTTCTCTTTCTTTGAGGAGCAATGTAGGCATTTCAGGGAAATACAGGAAACTGTAAGGCACAGTGTGCAGAAGTAACTGCAAATGGCCTCATTCTTAAATAATCAGTAATGAATTACTGTTACCTGTAGTGTATCTACTTAAATCTGTGAGTAAGATCTGAGGCAGAGTGCTTGGAGAAATTATAAAGAACAAAATGATGTGGTACTGTGGACTCAGGTTGAATGAGGAGGTCTCATTGCTGCTTGCTGGATGAAGTTTTTCTTTTTTCTGGCTTTGACACCACATGGCACTACTCTCTTTCTTTAAGAGAGATGTATTCTTACCTTTCTAAAGGCTGCATTTTAGGTTTTGTGGATTAATACATCTATTAAAATAATCTAATTTACTACAGTTATTGAATTACTGGTGTGGTGTGGTCAGGTGACTACCTAGTTGCCAAATAGTTCCCTGTTGAGTTAAACGTTAGAGCAGATATTTAAAATTCTCAGAGGTTGCCATTGTAATGTCACTTTTTTCAGAACAGAACTATAGTTTCAAACATATGATTGCTGAGTTTTTGCTGTCAGAGACTCCACTGACTTCTGTGCTATGGTTTACATGATTTGGAGGAAGAAGTTCTATTTTTCAGTTAATCACAAAGAGGGCAATTTCAGTGTTTCTGAATGCACTTCAGTATAAAACTCTACTTGATCATAATTGGAGCTGTTTATGTCTAGAGTGCAGGTCAAACTCAGTTGATATATACTCTTTTTATATAAATTATACTGTAAAGCCTCAGGCAGTTTCAAAGTGTTTGTATTGAGCTGTTGCTTCAATGTCTGTTAATGGAAATGAGTGAAGAAACCAAACTTTGTCTAACTGTGACTCTAGAACTGCTTGTGATGAATTGATTTACTTTCCAGGTAGGACGTCTCACCTGTGCAAAATGAAGACCAAAAAATCCCTTATTCATCCGTATAGATGTTAGCATGGTTTATGTTGAAAAGGATATTTGAGATCATCTAGTTCCAACTCCCTGCTGTGGGCAGTGACACCTTCCACTAGATAAGGCTGCTCAAAGCCCATCCAGCCTGTTCTTGAGGGATGGGGCATCCACAACTCCTCAGGGCAACCGATTCCAGTATCTCACCACCCTCACAGTAAAGAATTTCTTATGTCTAATCTAAACCTTCCCTCTTCCAGTTTAAAGCCATTCCCTGTTGTCCTGTCACTCCCTGCCCTTGTGAAAGTCTCTCTTCAGCTTGCTTGTAGCCCCTTTAAGAACTCAGTTTTGTACTGGTGGCACTTCAGTCTCTATTTCAGCTGTCAGGTAGAACTCCAAGTAGAATAAAGCCATCTCAGTAGTACCTTGGGCATGTTGCCGTAGTTGTGTTCTGAGCAATTCAGGTGGGTAGCTAAGGAAGAAACCTTCAGCATTTTCTTCAGGAAGGTTAAAAAGGAAACTGCTATCTTGGTAACAGAAAATTTGTTTTTAAACCATGTAACAGAACACTACAGAAGTAAAGATATAAATCAGAATTTAAAGTAGTCATTTGACAAAAATGTGTTTCATCCCCAAAGATACAAAATTTGCACTGCACAGCATGTGCAAATGGTTATTTAAAGCATCACCAACTGATACAGAAACCTGCTACATTTATTCAAAGTACAAGGTGAAATTCTATTTGCTATCCCCAGTTTTGCCACTGATTTTCATAAATTCAGACTTTTACACATGCTTTTCTGTCCACTTCTCTTGCCAGTGGGGATCAGTGCTGGGAGTCACTGTTCCGTGGCTGATTGCCTTTGCTGTCAGGTCACACTCCTTGTGTGAAGAGGAGCCCAGGCAGAGATTACAAGACTTTTCAAGGCAGGTAGCACTGGGAGTGTTGGCTGAGTCCTGTGAGGTAGCACTGCATTGCAGAACATTTTGCAGACGTGCTGTGCTACAGCCCTCAGCGCTGCTAGCAGGGGGTCGTGCTCTCTGCTGGCATAAACTAATGCAGCTCTTTGCAGTCAGCACCATGGCACCAGTGTACAGCAGCAGGGAATGTAAGATAATAATTTTGAAGGCTTGAGGGATACAGATGAAGGATGGAAAAACGTTAATGCTTGCCTAAGTGGATCATTTACTTGTAAAAAGGATGCTGTTGTTACATAATTTGTATCTGGGTATTAAATATAACATTTCTATGGACAAATGAATGTAGAAACCTACACTTCCCTTTATACTTCTATTGAAGCAGTGTCATCCAAGATGAATATACACAAGGGTAAAGAAAAAGGACTGAGTTTACTAAATGCCATCCTAATGCCTTTAAAGGAGCTGGTGAAACAGGAAGGGCATTAGTGTTATTTTGGGATTATTCTGAAGAGTTGAACTTAATTGTACATGTCAGTCTTGGTTGGTATCACAGTATCTCACCACCCTCACAGTAAAGAATTGTATTAATACTGAATAATTGAATTGTATTAGTACTGAATAAAATTTTGGGATGGATTTTCAAGAAAAATTTGGACTGGCCTAGCAAATAAAAAGTTAGAGATTGAATTCAGTAGAAGCATCAAACACTTCAGAAAATGTTACCCATCAGTCTGTCCAATCCCTGTGAAGTACAGATTCTGTATTGTAACTTAGGCTGTTGTATAAGTGCCCCTCTCAGCTCCTTGCTTTTTCCATTTTCCTTCTCTTGAAGTCGTGGTGTGTGCCTTCTCATTTTCTCTTACTTTGAAAATAATTCTTTTTATTTCCTGTCTGTGAAATAACATGGGTTGTCTTCCTTGGCCAGCTGTCTTACTCTGCTCCAAACTTCGGCTCTCCCTTGTTTGCTCTCAGTCCTTTCTCTGTGTGTATCTGTTTAAACTTCCCAAAGTTTTGAAGTGCTGTTTTCAATAGGTGTGACTGTTGGACTTGCCTACTGTGGTGCAGCACCTCATTTGTCATAACCAATGGAATCAATGCGTGTGAAGTGATATTCACCTGTTTTTTGTTCCCTTCAATACTCGCACAATTTCCACTGTCCTTTCCTTTACCATCTATACTACATCTACTCATTCCTGGTGATGTGCAGAACATCATTATTCTGGTTTTCTTCCATTGTTAGTCTGTATAAAAGCAAGTTTTGTTGAAGTGTGCAGTTTCTTTTGTGTGGGCAAGTGGGGGGCATTGACAGAGCCTTGCACTTAGCTTCATTGTGTCCAGAAACAAGAAACATAGCCTGGGCAATCACCTTCCCATGGGCTCATACCTCTTTCCTTTTTGCTCCTGGAGGTCATTTTATGTTGGAAATTTAGATCTGCTCCTATACAATGATGGGTCTCAAGCCTGTACCCTGCAAAGTGTGGGGCGTTTATGTAATTTTGTTTTACTGTTTGTTTCTCTGTTTATAATATTGGTGTCTTGGGATGCTGAGAATTCTTACAGATTGCACCTTCTGCAGTTATTCAGCTTAATGACTGTAAAATGCAGTCATTGAAATACAGAAAACATTACCATCTACATTATGTAAAACACATGTAACATTTGCTTTATGCCCATTAAAGTGCTTGGAATGGAGATGTTGATAGGTGTAGAACTGCATAATAAAACACTCCTTAGTGGTGTTTGCCTTGCCAAAATTGGGGGCAACCAACAAAATTCTGCTTCAAAGTTTGTACTCTTATTTCATCGTTACTTGGTAATAGTTACTCTAAACAGAGGGAAGCAAGACTAGGAATGTAAAATAAAACAAGTTTCTAAGAGATAATTTAAAGAGTTCAGGGTGCTCCTGGACGCTTTTAATAAAAATCTGTGTTTCGGTATTTGTCATGTTTATTAGTTCATTCTGTCAGACTACACTTGTACTAATTTAATTATAATACAGCTTCCTTTGAAAAACATATTAGGTGTTAAACAAGTGTCCCAGCAATAGGTGTGTAGAAAGCAAAGGAAATCAGTAGTTCAATTTGTAAAATAAGGTCTTGTTATTTTTCTGGTAAAGAAAATAATACATGTGACCACTTCAGTGTCTTGAGTAAATGGTAATTTATTTGTAGAGGATACCTTTACAAAAAGTAATTGCTCCGATAAACACTAATGAGTAGTGTGTTTATCTTCAAAGTTGCATGAACAGTTCCTGAAGGTGCTAGGGCCAGACTAAGGTCTAAGGGTTAATCTAAAACACAATTCTTTAAGACCTGGTTCTTGGTGTCAGGAGGAGTTCTTCAATGTTTATTTAACATTCTTTCGGGGTTTCCATCCTATTTCTTTGGCATTTTATTGCTTGCTGATACAAATTATCCATGGTTTACTAATCAAATGAAAAATTGAGTAAAACTTTCAGGCTTCGAGCAATATATCTTTAGGGGATGGCCGTACTAGACCTTAAGTCTCAATTTTTAAGCTTACAGTTTTATTTAAACACTTTAAAATGGCATCATTCCATTTTAAGGAATTATTGTCTTTCTCTATAAGACAAAAAGCAATCGAATTATTTATTTAATTTCCAGAATTAGACTTCATATTATGCACACCGTTTCCACAGCTAATCTAAGTAATTCAATTGTAATTTCTGCCTGTCACTACATGAAGGAAAAGATAAAAACTTTCCAGATGTTGGCTTTGTCTAAACACAAGTTACTCAGTCAAAACTGCCGCTCCTTCCACCAGTGTCTGTGTATGTGTTTGTAGTGGAAAAAGGAGGTGGTATGTAAAGTCTAAAACACTTGGCCCAATACGTTGGTTTTACTTGGGTTATTTGGTAGAGATGCAGAGGAATAAATATGTCCCTAAGCTACCCTCTAGCTCAGTCTCCAAGCACTTACTTGTTCTTACCCTGCAAAAGGTCCAGTTCTGAAAATTCTTGACCACATGAGTTTATAGAAGTGATTCACTGAAGTTTGTCCTTAGATATCCTGCTACCACTTCTTAGAGTCAATGGTCCATGGAAGAGGAAGATACAGTGCAGGTAGACCAGTGGTTTTTACCTCCCTTTCCTTCGTGATATGTATTTGCAGGTCACCTTTTCACATTGTTCCTTACTTGTTCTTGAGTAATTTGGAGGCCTTGTTTATGAGCTGATACTGGGACAGACTTCAAGGTCACTCCATGACAAGTGGACAGGTGTCCATATGTACTGAGCTCAAAAACTCAGTCATCTGTTGTGACCAGGGCAGTTTGGAGTTTGGACATGTAAAACTGTGAAATTTGGGAAGTACAAAGGTGTGCAGATATTTGAGGGTACTGTTAGAAAGTCAGGCCTCTGCTATCTTTTTGAATCATCCAGTAAAAAGAAGTCTATGATTTAGCAGACTTTTTAATGAAAGGCTAGCTTTAATGAATTGCCAGCCTAAAGTCTGCTCATGTAACTGCTACACTTTTTTTCTGCATAAGAATTTCCCTTGCATACACAGCAGAAAAACAAACAAATACAATTCTCTGTTATTTCCTTGAAAACCAAAGTCCTCTTTCCTAGCAAGATTAACTTGTCAACTAATCTTAGAGTAAACACTTTATTTTAATCTATCATTGTTTTCTGCCTGTAGTTTTAGCAGAGGTCAGAAAAAGAGATTCATTAAAGTGATGGCGCATTTGTTTTTCTGAAAGTACCTCAGAAAATTAATTCTTTGCCAAAGAAAATAAAGAAATACAGTATTTCTTTTAATACACCAGTTAAATAAAGTCTTTAAATCATGTCTTGGCGCAGATGGGGTGTTTGCAGCATAAGGTACAAGTCGTATAATTTCTACTATCTGAAAACTGCTTAAATGAGCTCTCCTTCAACCATGGCATGTATTCCACACCTGAGGTGAAGTCACTCTGGTCCCTTCTTTGATGTAGAGCCATTGGAGTGCTGACTGCCAGGGTGTTTGTGCAAGTCTGTTTGCTTATACAAAGAACCCATTTAAGCTTCTCCACCCAAGAAATTCATGTTGATTTTGGATAATCCCTGGGCGATTTTATTCTGTAAAATAAATAAATAAATCTTTCAAACTTGTGACACAGCCCAGCTCTCGCACATTTTGGACTATTAGAAGTGTAGCATTTGTGTTGGGGAAACATGAAGAGACATGAGGCGTGGGCAATTTTGTATTTGTCCAGATGTCGAATAGGATGCGTATTTCAGTACAGGGTTACGTGATGCTGGAGCTTCACCTGAGGAGTGTGGGGTCAGTCCACGATGAGAGTTTTGCATCGGGATTACCAGACCCCACACTGCATGCTCATTCCCTAGTGTGGCTTCTCTAGGAAAATTGCCAAGGTGATTGGGTTTGGCAATAAACCGGTATTTCAGAAGAAAAGGAAAAGTATTAAACAGCTGAAACAATTCTCTGGGGTCAGCCTTGGCTGTCAGGACTCACTTGCAGCCTCAGAGAGGTTCTCTGTGTGTGCAACACAGGCCAGTAGCTGAGGGAATCAGAGCATCCTTGCTCTGAGTGTGTGAGCAGGGCTGTGCTGAGAGTGATTTGGCCCACAGTAGAACGAGTGTCCATGACCATCATCAATCACAACTGACCCATCCAATTAAAAATCTCTTCTGCAGGCTCTGCTCTCCCCGGCTCCCTTAAGGAAGCACTGGTGCACAGGCTTGAGTTGAGTGTGCTTGAGTCCTAAACTCAAGTCTGGCCAAATGCAAGGAGGAAAAAGCCATTATTTTCACTTTATTCTCAATCCCCAGACATGTCCTTCCTCGGGTTCTTGCTTTGGCAACACAGCTAGTTCTGAAGAGGCACATCTCTGCTGAAGTCAGTAATAGCTATGGGTATGCTGGCCAGAATGTCTACATTGCTATTTATTAGGTAAATAAGCATTAAATTAGGTTTGTAATGTCTTAACTAGAATAATTAACTGTATTTGTCCAAAATAGTTATCTAAACTTGGAAAATATTGAGATGGGCCTAGACTGTCTCTGCTGTGCTATTTATTAATTTCATGACAGCGGTCTTCAGCAACTCTTTTAGCAGATGCTGAATTCCTGTGGGGAAAAGCCATTAACCTCATGAGACTGAATAATACAAATAAAAATTTGTCTTGTTTCCTGCTTGGTTTCTGGGGTCTTGTGAATCATGAAACGTTCTCTAGAAGATTTATGCACCACTTTGTCTCCTTTTCCCTTGCTCTAACTGGAAAATAAGCTGAAAACACTTATTTTCAAGAATTAAGATGAAATGTGAAACATTAAAAGGTGTGCTGATAAACTACTGACATGGCAGTGCCTGAGTAAAACAGTATGGAAGTGATAGCAAATGTTTACAAGGGACAATTGACCTGCTTAACTCAACACGTAGTAATACATATATACTCAATGTAACTTACTCTTTCACTTGTTGCTGTATCCAATGGGCCATCATGTATGCTGGCTTTTTTTGTGTTATATATACCTGTAATTAGACTTGGGATGTAGGCAAACTATTCCTGCGTGAGGCTGAACTGCTGTGTAATTAAATGTAGGAAAGGCACCTTTTGCTAAAAATAGAAACTTAGGTTTAAAAACAATGTTTTTAATGTGTTGGCCTCAGGCTTTTATTTAGGATTTTGTAAAATAGAACAAACTCTTTGTTTTCCATTACTTTTAGAAAGCCTAATAAACAAAATATCACTTCTCATCTAATTTTGCATTTCTTGGTTGTGTTTTGGTAAACTCTTTTTCATTTTGAGTAAATCAAATTATTAAATTGAAATTATTCTGGGATATGATCATCAGTAGCAGAAATACTAGTTTTACTGAAGAATTTTGTTGGGACTTTGGTGGTAAAAATTTAAATTCAGAAAAGAGCCATCTTGAGCAATTACTTTGCTTCTAAAGCATATGTTTCATACAGATGATCAAAAAGATAATGTAGTGCCAGCCCACTTGGGCTACCAAATAGTACTGTCTTTATCAACCTCCCCATAACTTCACTACAGCAGTGTTAGTAGTTTTTAGTATTTGAGGTTACGGTCCAGGTGCCACCAGATTTACTGTGTATGAATTAAAGCACTGACAGTCATAATTTGATAAATGCTGTTCACAGTCCTAAGCATAGGCAGTTAACTCATAGTTACCTCTTTCCTCAAGCAGGTGCAGAACAACCTGAAATAGAACTACAATTCTGACTTTCTCTTACAGTAGTTTTTCAGTGCATTTCAGTCTTTTTCATGTATTTATCTTTACAGTGTCTTTGCCTGATGGATACTTTCTACCACATCTGTTTTTCACACAGGGAACTGTTCAGGAGCACATCAAAAGACATCAAGTGGGAAGTTAAAGACCTTGGTGGGCTAGTTAGGGCTGTGCGTGCACTCTCTCTGTTAGCTGCTCCTGAGTTGTTAGAGGTGAGTGGCTTTTGCTAGGGACCTAGGAGCCATTTGTAGGACCATGGCTCAGTAATGAGCTGGTCCCCATTGTGTGTCTGAACCGTGCTGCCAGGAGATTTCGCTTACTTCGGACTAAAACTGCATTGCAAGTCGGCCTGTAAGGAGCATAAAAGATCAGAGGTTTAACCTGGACTATGAAATTGAAACCTGAGCATGAGTTAAGAGATTAAGTGATATTAGTACCACTCCATCTCCTCTAGATAAGCTAGAGACATGCATTTCTTTGTGCTTTCTGTCTCTTTTCTTTTATTCTTTTTTTTAGTATTTCTTCTTACCGTCATGTAAATAGAGTAGTCCAGCATAAACTGGAGTGGTGTGTCCTTAACGTAGTGTTTAATTTAGTGGATAAAGCACTTTTCTAGCAGGTGAAAGAGCTGTGAACCCCCTTAGACTCAGGAACTTCAGATACGTGTCACTCTTGTAATAAGCAAGAGTTAAAGATGCTTGAATTGCTGTATATTCTTACAGACCAGTCCACTTTGTCTTGTTGACTGGCCAGGAAGCAAGGAGCCAAGTCCTCATCATGAGGGATTGCCCAAGCTCCTTTAGAAAGGTCCCTGGCAAAACAGGAATGAACAGTTCGGTAATCTAGAATCATGAAGCTCTAACTTGCTTTTCCTCTTTTTGCTGAATTGACAATGATAAGAACCTGCGTTAACAGAGATATTTTATGTAGGTGCTAGTGTTTTGTGTTGACACATAGACTTTCCTCATTCCATGGGACATTTTTTTGCATCTTTAAGACAGGAGATTTTGAATATCTGAAGGTTATTAGTGCATGTTGACTTATATAGTAGCTTGTCTTCTGCAAGGAGGGACTCATTCCTGAGCAGTATTGCTGTTGTAGGTCCTGATCTCTCAATGTAAAGTTGGATTGATTTAAGATGATTTAATGCCCTTGTTCTGAATGAAGGAGATCAAGATAGTGAATGCTGTGCCATGGAGTCTCCATGTGTTTACGTATCTTTTGCTGGTTCCCAAGCTACGCATAAGGCTTTACATCCATTGCATGTGGTTTATCAGTCTGTATTTTCCAGTGGTGGTAACTGATAATCGAATTTTTAAGTCTGGTGGGGGTATTTTTTGTGTTTGTGGTTTTTTAAATTAATGTATGTGTTTATTTCAGTGTTTTACAAAGAAATGTGGGGGAAAAAAAGACATGCCTGAAATTTCTTTCACTGAACCAAAGGACTTCTTTTCTTTTATATTTCAGACACAGATATTAAGGAGCTAGAGGACGTGTTTGGACTTAATGGACAAGTAGAGCATAAACTGAACTTCCTCAAAAAGAATGTGTCAAAAGATATAAAGCTGGTACTGATTGCTCATTCTATTGGTTGCTACATCACTCTGGAGATGATGAAACGAGCATCAGAACTTCAGGTACATGAACATTCTTGAATGGGAGTTACTCTATTAGCAAAGCAGTGCACATGCTCAGCCTATGGGTAATGCCATGTATTTCCTGTGGAAACTCTATTCTGCTATACACAAATGAACAAACAAAAAAAGGCTTATCCCATTAACATAAAATAAAGCAGACTGATGTAATTCTGAGTCTGAATTCGGCTCTTTCATGCCCTTGGAATATAAATAATTAATAATGGTGAGAAATATATATATTTATGACCTCCTTGTTCTCATCTTTAAATAATTTAAAATCAGATCACTAGATATTTGGCAGTTGCATTATGTATTACACCAGAAATTAAGACTAGTTGTGATTTTTATGATGGTTTCTTATCTTGAGGTGATTGCTGGTTAGACATGGGAGAATGTATAGGAATGAATAGTAATATAAATTGTGAGGAGTACTACTATGAAGGATACTGATTTTAAAATTTAATACAAATATCACTGCTTCTGCAACTCAGTCTTGGTTTGTGTAACTCAGTGAGAGTGAGAGCTGTTACTGCATGTTCTGTATGTCTGAACGTTTTTCTTTGTCACTGTGAAGCAGTAAGAATGCTGAAGCAGGACCATGGCCTTGCCCTCCGGTAATGGCAAACCGTACTCAATAATAGTTCACTCTGCTAGTGGCTGATAAGTGGAGAATAGTGAATTTTTATTCTTAAACATTCACTCTCACTAAATCATTGCCTCTTCCTTTATTTTATAAAACCTTCAGTGGAAGGAAGTGCCATGTTAGTGGTGACATGAAGTCTGGGGTTAATATATGCGTGTGGTTGATATATGTAATGTATGTGGTTAATATATGCATATCCACTTCTTCATAACCATTTCCACTGCACTTCTAACTTCTTCCTTTAAAGGAAAAAGGAACTAAAAATGTGAAACATCAGGATAGCCTGATATATTTCTACGGGCATATTTCACTTAGTGATTGTAAACAAGAGCATTTTTGAGAGAAATCTTTTATATTTTCAGGAAGGAGCATTCTACAAAATACCATTTGCATTAATTTGTCCAAAAGTGCCAACTTTTTTGGGATCAGAATCTGTAGGCTTTATTACTCAAATGATTTTATCTGGTTTCAATTAAACTATAAATTGTTGAGTAACATTTTTACACCTGGCTCACCGGATGCTGGCAGCTTTCTATTCATTAATGTTTTGAAACACAGGGATCTTTGGGACACTCTCAGACCTCATGGTGCACTGTGTGCATAAAGTTAATATATGACAAGCTACATTTAAGATGCATTCAACAATAGAAAATATTTGTGTAAGCCAGGGTATTGTGCAACCTTTGTCCCTTTGCCAAAAATAAGTTAACTCTTATGTTTTATAACATATGAAGTGTGATAATAAGAAACTTGTGTTTCCATCTCTCCCTTTATTTTTACTGGAATATTTGATTCCCACAAGATTTTGAGCACATATGTGTATTTTAGTAGCTAGATCATTTGATTTTATTTTTGCGTAGTTTTTGGTGATATTTTTTCATTATATGAATTTTGGATTTGGTCTTAAAATTCTCTGCTTTAAGAGCCTTTCATTGTTTACAGTTTATTATTCTGAGCTACAGGTTAATTTGTTCAAATAATCCAGTTAACATGTATATTTGGAATGTATGTTTAGCAGATACGATTTTTAGAATCACAGAGTCATAGAATTGTTAAGTTTGGGAAAGATCCCTAAGGTCATTGAACCCAGTTGTTAATGCAGCACTGCTGTGTTCAGAACTAAACCATGTCCCCACAGTGCCACAGCCACATGTTCTTGAACACTTCCAGGGATGGTGATTCAACCACTTCTCTGAGCAGTCTGTTCCAGTGCCTGACCCCCCCTCACTGAAGAAATTTTTGTTTCACAATTTAAAGCTCTTCCGTAGTCCAACCAAATGCAGACTAGATTGTCCCTCCCTTAGCATGCTTGAAAAGGAGAAAGTACATCTCCTTCTCTCTCTCTTTTTGGTTCCCCTTCAGCTGTCAGTTTTCACAGAATCACAGAATCATCAAGGTTGAAAGAGACCTTAAAGATCATCGAGTCTAGTCATCGACCCAGGACCACCATATTCACACCTAAACCATATCCCTGGGTGCCTCATCCAGATGCCTTTTCAACACTTCCATAGACAGTGACTCCACCACCTCTCAGAGCAA
The DNA here is from genome assembly GCA_013398015.1 of Oreocharis arfaki. NCBI lineage: Eukaryota > Metazoa > Chordata > Aves > Passeriformes > Paramythiidae > Oreocharis > Oreocharis arfaki. Next base: position 780,060 of record VZRR01003188.1, read on the forward strand.
CTTATTCCAATGCCTGACCACTCATTCAGTGAAAAAAAGATTTCTAATAACTTATCTGAATCTCCCTTGGTGCAATTTAAGGCCATTTCCTCTTATGCTTTTACTTGAGACAGGGCAGAAGAGGCTGACCCCTACCTCAGTGGAGCCTCCTTTCAGTTGTAGAGTTCCCCCCTGAGCCTGCTCTTTTCCAGGCTAAAAAACCCCAGCTCCCTCAGCCACTTCTCATAAGACTTATTATCTAGACCCTTTACCAGCTTTATTGCCGTTCTTTGGACCCAAATGCTGCTAGTATCTAGGGCCACTGTGCTCTGCAAGTAAATGCATTTTTTCCTTAAATTTGTGTGAAACAATGCTTTCCTATTTCATTAAGGGAAATGAAACAGGAATTATCAGTTTATTCCAGCATGAATTCAGTTTTGGGGCCCATCCCTGTTTTCCCATTGACACCTAGGGAGGCTTCTGTGGAAGGTTCCTTCAGGAGACCCATTAACACAAACTTACTCTTGGGTCGATGCCTTTAACCAAGGCTGATTAGTTGAGAAGGGCAGACAGGTTACTTCGTACTTGTAACTAAGTGGGGCCATGGCACAGATTTGAGCACTGGGACAGTGATGTTGGAAACTTGTCTTTTAGTGACGTTTTGGCCCAAAGGAGCCAGCAGCTCCTAGCAACAATCTTGCATGGTTCTGGGCTTGTCAGAAGCCCAGGACCATTACCAGTAGTTAGTTTGGATGCTGACATACTGTTCAGAGGCAGGAGGAGATTCCTCCATGAGGACACAGACTGTCCCATGCCATCCTGTTCAGTGACAAGACCGCAGAATAATTCCTGGCTGGTCTGTTTTCTGGCTCACGGGTAACCACACTTTCTCGTTGTCATGGTGGGCTTCAAGTCTTAACAACATTCACCTCTTTGTGGGAAGTAGAGCATCCAGATTTTGTCAGACTGCTAAAAAATTTTGGCACTGGGATGGAAGAAAATCAGCCTCACTTTGTGAAAGATGGAAAACTGCAATAATGTACAGCTTCCTTGATACTTGCTCTTAACTTCATAATCTTCTTCACTCTTTGTTCGGACAGCAGAACTGAAAAATGAGGCTGAGTGACAAAATTGCTTTCTCAGTTGTTGGAACTTGCATCCAACTCATAAATATGCTACATCCTCCAGGCATTCTCTTCTAAAATGCAAATCCTTACTTGGAGGATTTCCTTGTGTTTTACTGGTGACACTACTGAGAGTTTCCTAAAACAATCCATTTGATCATTAATTTAATCAAAGATCAACAAGTTTCCTTGCTGTTGAAATTCAGTCTGTTACAGCATAAGTCTTTCATTTGCAGTGATGCTTTTGAAAGGGCAGCACCATTGTGGTAGTAAATTAACTCTTGTTAATGAGTACAATGTTAAGTATTGCTCTTCCTGTAAAACTCATTGAAGAGGAAGAGTTTAAAGCCTCTGAGTATGTATCGGTTTGGGCAAACTAAATTTCTATGATATGTAAATCAAACCTATGCATTGCTAGTATGTCTCAGTGGTGTGAAGGAATATTGAGTATTACTAGAACTTGTTGATTTCATGAAAGATAGCTGAAAACACAGAACTTTGAATAGTTGTGCATATAACAAATTCCTAGCTTGGAAACTCTGACATATAATTTCTGTGCACATACTGTTTATTTAGTTTTGGTTGTTGAACGCTTGATTGTGGGTTTGGGAAGCACTTTCATGATGTTAGGAAAAAGAAAACTCCCATGTTTTTAAATATGGGTATTTCTACAAGAAAACAAAGTTCTTCATAGTGGAATTACTGGAAATCCACAGGATCTGTGAGAATAAAAGAGGGAGATTTTTTTAACAGTACAGGAACTACTAAGCATGTCTGACCTTTGAGATAATATGGAATCAGCAGGATTAAAGGAAGAGGGAAGGAGTGTATGAAAGCAGTGACATTCGTTCAGTTTCTTTTTTGCTGAGATTGAATAAGTAATCCAATATTCCAGTGTCACCATTACAGAAAACACCTTCCGAAAGGATGGTAATGCAGCAGGTTCTGACTATAAGTTCTAGTGCTTTCCAGAAAGAGAGAGGTGAAAATATAACCACACCTGAGGTAAAAAGGAATATAAATTTTTATTCCATTTTTGAAAGTTTCATTTGATATAATAGCATCTAATTCCAATGTTGATTACCTAAATTAGATGTCATGGTACTTTAAACAAAGTCAGTTTACATAGCTGTTGTCTAGGTAAATTAACTTCTGATGGTCTCACTGTCCATTATAAAATATGCTTAGCAAAGCATATTTTTAACCACTTGGAATGCTCTCTTTCAAAAGTAAGCTTATCTCAGATATTTTGAAGAGTACGGTGAGACTGCATAAAATAGAGAAATATTATAGAAATATATATTGAGAGAGAGAGAGGGAGAGTAATAAATATATGATTTTCTTGTTAGTTGCAGGCTTAAATGAAAAAGAGCAAAAAATCAGCTTTAAACTTAAAATTAATAAAAGACTTACAGTAACATAAACTCAGTGATAATATTTGTAAAATTATTATGCAGGAGAAAAAACAGATGGCTATGCTTAGCAGACCTCACAAGGGGATTGGTGCACATTTCAGAGAAATGTGTGTCTTGTGAGGAGAGCTATGAATTTCTAGGCCATGATATAAAACTAAACTGAGTCTGGTGCAGTTTTCTTCTTCAGTCCTTCCATCCAGATAAATGAAATACATATTAAAAAACAAGCCAACGGCATTGGGCTCATATACACCCGCCTTCATCCCCCTTTAAGTGTTGAGGAAGCAAGAAAAGACATACTCTGACACAATTTTACACAGATTTAAACATGAATCTAAGTTCAGATGCCTTCAGTGAGAGGAGTGTGTTAATTTAATTTTATGCATGTTCTAAGTTGGTCTCTGAGTTGGATTATTTCTATGAGAGAGAGAGATTTGACTTGATATATCAAGTCTTTGGAAGCATATACAAGGAAGTCCAGGTGGTCTGAGACAGCAATTGGAATAAAACTTGCTTTAGTTGACAGCTTACACATTACAGAGTCTACGAAATCCACCTTGCATCTCTGGATGATGCTGCAGGAAGTATCAGTAATTTGGTGGAACAGGCAGTAAAGCAGCGATAGGGACGTGGGGCTTATGCAAATGTTTTGCAGCTCACTCACCTGGAAAAAGAGAGAAGTAGTACAGATGATTTATTAAATCTAACCAAATAAAATGAATAAGATACTGTATCTTTGAAGCATTGAAGAAGTTTCTACAAAGATTTATAGAAAGATTTTTTTTTCCTAAAAAAGAAAATATGAAAAAGCCTTCACATAAAAATCTAAGGCAAATATAAAATATCCTCTCTTTCAGGTGGGAGGCTGCAAAATAAAGAGATGGGTTCATGGCAAACAAAGATTTTTTTAGGCAGATACTAACTTCTGACTGAGACACTCATAAAAGGCTTGAATTTAAAATTTCAACAAACCTTGAGAACACCATCAGCGAAAGGCCGATAACTGCAGAATGGGGTGGAGAGTGTCAGCTCACCCAAGAGACTGCTAGCAACCATTATTTTCACTGGCTTGATGACAGACCCTAACCCTGAGGGACCCAGTTATATTCTCTTCTACCTATCCCCTTCAAAAAAAAGCTTCGAAAAATGGAAACAGTAAGAAAATGAAGCAGACAACAGGCAGACAGGCTCTTTTATATAACCCACAATGGACGCTCCCTTTGTCAGTAGGAACAGGCACTGTCCTTTGCCATGTGTAGGTCTGCCAGAAATTACTTTACAGGCAAACAGCCCCACTTTGTAATACAGAGAACAAAAGAATGTGAAGTGTCTCAAGGATACAAAAAAATAAATTTAGGAAACTTAAAATGAAATGAGATAAACCCTGCTGAAGGTGATACAGCTTCAGACGTGACACTGCCTGAGGGAAGTTAAATTCTGAACAGTTTGCCTTGTGTATCCGTAGTGTACCTTGTGTGCTTTTTGAAGTAGATGAAGCAGGCGGGTATCACCTGCTCAGTGCTAGATCTTTATGGGAAATAATGGATTACTTATAGTTCAGTACTCTTCTGAGTCAAGAATATTTGCAGTCCAAAAGTGTTGAAGATGAGATGAGATTGGCAAATGGTAGAGTGACAACTGTTGCCTTTAAAAGACAGGTTTGACAAAATCAGCAATACTGTATCTGTCAGCTTGTAATTACCAGGCAGATGAATAATAGTTTCTGTTTTTAATAATGATCACATTTTTAGGAGTGAAGATTTAGAGTTAATAACAATATTGCCCTGAGATTTCCTTGTTTGGATCGTAAGCTTGTAATCAGAAGGCCTGAGGAATAACTTACTTCCCAAGATTTTCTGTGGAAAATTGTATTTTGTTCATAATATTCCCTGAAACTTCAACTTCTCTCACCTTGTTTAATATAATGGTTTACTGCTCAGTTGAATATAGAAACAATACAAAAAGCAAGATTTCGATCTGTGGTGATTGAGGGAAGTAAAACTTAAGAACAATCATTTTGATTTCAAGAGACTTGATTTTTTAAATAACACCGTGTTTATTTCACTGCTAATGAAACATCTGAAACATGTAGTCAAAATTCAAATACACCTATAAATTTTTTTTTTCTAGGAAGTTAAAAGACATTAAAGTAGCCAAATGTACAAACAGAAAAGAAAGAAAAATAAACTGAAAAGTGGAATCTGTGATCATTCGTCAGGAATCCAAAGTAAAACATGAGAACAAGGAGGAAATGAAGGACTAAAAATAAAAAGATGGTTAAAATGGTAAATGACAGAATAACAGGATTTATTAAGTACTGTGAATTTTTAAAGATTCGTTCATAAAATCTTTTTATTTTGAAACTCCAGAGATTTAGATTCATATTGTTATAACTAAGTGAAATAATTGCATAAAAATGAGGGAGTTGAAAGCAAGAAGTGAGTTTCAAAACCAATTAGGATTTATGGCATATGTTTTAAGAAGAGCTCAACACCCTTTCGCAGGCCAGATTTCTCAATGAACATTTTATGCTGGGAGGTGAGATCTTTTGAAATTCTGCAGATGTGTGTGCATAGCTCTTGAAAATCAGAGACTCATCTCTTTGGGGAATTGGACCAAACGACTGGAATTCAGTATATGTTGCACATAGCTTGGAATTTTTTTATGTTTTTATACTGCAGTTAATGTGCTTTTACCAAAGACAACAGAGCCAAAACCTAGGAGTTTTCATGGTGTTTTAATAGTAGGTGAAGGAGAATGCAGCCAGTTAGGACATTAAAGAGTTGTTCGTGAAAGGAACAGGTGAAGGGACATTGTGGAGTTTTTGAACATAGACTTTGCAAATGTAGTTACACTTCGAGCTCGGCTTTAACTCTAGTAACCAATGTCTGTTTCTAGAAGCTCTATGTTAAAATGGAACTTCACTGCCAATCTAGAGCCCTCAGCAAAGAAGTTGAGCTGCTTTGTCAGCTCTTGCCTCACATTGTATGTGGTACAGTTGCTCGAGCAATGAGGAAGGATTTGGCTTGGAACTTTTTAAAAAAGGTTGGTGAGGATGGACAGGGTTGTAATTGCAAATATTTCCTACTCTGCCATATTGTTCATTCTACATGATTTATGGTGAAGTGTAGGGGTGCTTCTGCTGCACTGGTTTCTACCCAAGAGTGGTTTGTCCTGTTTGAAGAGTTCACTGCAGGAGTGAAAAGAATCAGAAAAAACCACAAAGTTTATGTAAAGTAGTTATAACGTCTCTGAGCTTAGATAGCACATTCACTTCATGGAGGGCATTTCTAACACCCTGTTGAATTAAGTTCAGGCAAATACTGGAGAATTTTTTTTCTGTATCTTTTTAGTCTTTCTTTTATTGCTGATTATTTTAGCGGAGTTTTTGCCATTGCCACCATTGATCTTTTCAGATACCTGAGGATGTGTTCAGTGACCATAAGCCTATGTTTAGGGAACTAAATCAAGTCCTCAGTTTCTACTTAGGAATCCTCCTCTGTACTCTTATGACTGAGGCTATCTTCAAAATTAAATGTAATGGAAGTCCACTTTCTTTTCTATTTGTTTCAACGTGTAAGTATTTGAAATACTTGATTTCTGGTGTTTGGATGCAAGTCTACTTCACTGTGTCATTTTGTGAAAAAAAACTCATTGGAGTTTCCTCTTTCATGGAATTCAATGTTAAGTGTCCATTTAAGCGGAAATGTATTTAATAAACTTATTACCTTTGGAGTCCTGTAAGGAAGTTCAATTGATGTTAGTGAAAATACGCTTTTAATAACTTTGTTACAACAGTTCTAGTCACTGGAAAGTTGTAAGAACATTCTGCTCCATTTGAAATTCCAAAACAAAGCATAGTTTTGTATAAGGAGCCGAATTCACTGAGCCCTAACTGTTCTTGAAAGCATTGAATTTCTGCTCCTCTATTTTAAAACAGTAGTATGACTACTGCAAATGTATTCTACTGAGATGGAAGGTACAAACCCCAGTTCTCAATACATACAATGTAATGAGTGACCTTTAATGGCAGCTGGCAGGGTTCAGGCTTTTTGCCTGAAAAAAACCCCTTACTTACCTGATGACCAGTTTTATTTCTGATAAATCAGATATGGTAATTTTGCTCTCTTAGCAGATTCCTGCACATATTCAATTTGTCATAATAATTAAGGCTAGAAGTAGTCTGTATTATTGCAAAGGAAGGAATTTTCTATTTTTCCCTTACTATTTAAAAAGTTTACAGTTCTGGAAAGATGAAAGCAAGGATGGAAAAACGAGCTGACTGAGAGAATTCCTAACTCCCTTCTCTCTCTTTTTCCCTTCTTCTGATATCCTGAAAAGAATTTTGGACGTAAGTTCTCTCTCAGACCTCAAATATTCATGGTTTCTTTTCTTTCTTTGAGAAAAATACGAAGTTCTGCTCAGTGTATACTTCCTGACTCACTCATCCTCTTCTTCACTGATGTCACAAGGCAGAACCTTACTGTTCTTCTTTCTCCAGGGTACCTCATTAAGCCACTTTAATTGGTTAAAATGGTAGGGGACTGAACTCCTTCCAATATTCAATGCCAGCTTAGTTTGTCTGACTCCTAACCCTTTGAGCTGATAAGGGCTATGGGTCTGGGTTGACTGGATGCTTTTTTGAGGACTGACTTCAGTGAGTGGTGGAATAAACTCCTTCCAAATATCTTAAGTGGAGCACTTAAAAATAGAAGTCAAGGGATCTCAAGGCACTGATGGAAAATCATGGCCTTTCCTTCTCGTCAGCAGAATGAGATTATAATTGTAAAGCTGGTTTCTCATTTACCTTGTTCAGCCCCATTTCCTTAAACTGAATGGATTGTCATTGAGATTTATTGGTAGGTATGGCTGTACATTGATGGCTGAGAAAGCAGTTGGTTTAAGACAGCACAAAATCTGATTCTTAATGCTTTCTTTTGGTTGAGCCACCTCCACTTGAAGGGCATATTGCTGGTTATCCTAAGTGTTAAATGTCCCAGAGCATGTGTACAAAGGCCACATTTGCCAGTCCCTGTGCCATAAGGGTACCTGCAGATGCAACATGGTGATCTCATGGGTGTGCTACACTGAAAAAAACCCCACCTTCTACATCCAAAATGAAAGCGGAAAGAATTTCTGCTGGAAAGTGGCAGCTGCATTCTGACATTCATGTAATGGGAGCAACTGAAAGCTTTATGGTGTGTAACTGTGACACTGCATTCCAACATAAGCTTCTCCCTGCCCTTCTTCCAACCAATAAACTATTCTTCCTCTCTTTTCACTCTCACCCCTCCTAATCTTCTTCTGTTTATATGCTTTAATCATAATAGCAACAAATCCATCCCTGCTGGTATTATCACACCGTTGCAAATTTTGGCCGTCTCCTTTGGCACTTCCCTTGTAGATGGAATGACATTGCCCACTTTGATGGGGCTCAATTCTCTATGTAAAATACTGCCCTGTCAATGAATATTTTCTCTATTAAACTATTTTCAGTCCAACAATAAGATACAGATTTTTGGGAGAACAGTTTTCTCATTATTACCTTAACCCATAAAAAACCCTTTTCCTTTTCTTTTTTTTTTTTTTTTTTAAATTCAAACGTTTTGGGCAAGTTTTCAGTTACCCAAATATTTGTAATAGAGAGTAATTTGCATTTCAGCCCTGTGAGACTTGTAAATGTAATGAACAGTCTGTGTATTTAATATTTTTTATGTTTTCTAATAATTTGCAAATAGTTCAGTATGTAGAGCTGACCTGTTGAAAAATAGTTTGTAGTGTCTGTAGAGAACACTTCTGAAACTTTTGTATATTTAGCAGAATTCTGGGCTTCAGCTGGAAAAATTCTAAGAGTACTTCTTACTGGAAAATATTTCAAGTAATGTGAAACAACAGATAATTTTTTCCTGTGCCATGACCCAGTTGTAAGGTGAGGTATAGAAGGTCCCTCTCCTACTGCTATTAAACGGGTTTCAGCACAGAAAATACTGACACCTGCTGAAAGGTGTGATTGAAAGCATATTGATTTCAAAGGGAATTGTCAAAGGTCCCAATTTACTTGTCAGTCCCAGAGATTAACTACTATGATCAGTGTTTTATGGCAGCCATGGTTTTCATCTGTCTCACCAAAAATAGATAAGAGAGTCATGGTTTCTAGAGCTGGAAATGTTGTGTCTTTAGTGAGATCTACATTGAGTGTAGCCTGTCCCATTTAAGATCTGGAAAATAATCCTTTAATTAGAATTTATTCATGGGGCAGAATTAAGACGTATTAAATTTATGAAAATTTTGCCACTGGGTTCAAAAGGAGCAAGATCACACAACCAGCTGTACTGTAGGTGCCATCACAGATGACCAGAAGTACTCAAAGGGACACTGGGCACAGACACAGGGCTCTTCCTTTTTGGTTACCATGCTTGTGATCACTGTAGGAAAGGTGATTTCCTATTCACAATAGCTGAAGCTGGATACTGCTGAGTTTTCAATGCCCCTCACTGGCTTATCCTCAGTTGTCTTTGTCCTGTTTCAGTTCTTCTATAATTAAACTCTGCAGAGCAGCTTCTAGTATTTTCCTAATAATACAGCACAAAGTTAATACCATAGAAGCCTGATTGTGATCCATGTTTTAACAGGACTCTTCATATGGGGAGTCCAATGCATTTGAATGCAGGACTCCAATGTATAAGGCTCAGAACCAAATTTATGCTAAGTCAATGGAAAGTGGCCTTGAAGTAGACATAAATTTAGTCACACCTCACCTTGGTGCAAATGACACTCAGGTCCACATACCTAAGGATGTAATCATTGTACCCAGCACTGTATTTGTCATTACACTGGAGATCACAGTTTGAAATAAAAATACATTAACAAAAATGCTAGTCCTTGAATTTTGTTTCCATCCAAGTGGAACTGCCAGGAAGCACTGGAGGCTTGGGGTCCTATAGGTGTATTTCAAATAAAATTGGATAATGTATGTTAAATAAAGAAGGTGCCAGGACATGGAAAAACCATGTGATTACTGTAGAGTATTTTAAACAGATGCGAATATTCCCTGCTATATATATCATCAGGTAGAAGCTGAAAGAAAATAGTAAAAAAATAAGCCAAAGTTTTAATCCATTTGAAAAAATGTGTGGATTATGTATATATTTGAAAGTAGTTGGTCAAGTTCAGATATTGAAGGAGGTGTCATTTATATAATATTGGATATGTTGAATGTAAGAAACAGTAAGTTAAATAACTTCTAAAAATTCAGTTTATTGTGATCCATTGTATTACATTTGACCACTTCAAAAGGAAGATACAAAAAGATCTGCTGGTCAGGAAATATGAACCGGTTTACACAAAAAGGAAGTTTTCCCTCAGACTTCCTTAACTGTTGCTTGGCTTACATATATCAAATTTACAAATAGTGACTTTGTCTGGTATCACTGAGGACAGCATTGTCCATACAGCTTTTACCTTCCCATTAAAAAAAAAATCCAAGTATGACCTTACATTTTGCAGCATTTGGTACCATTATAGAACAGTGTGAAGTTGTGAGGATTATGCACAGCTTCACAAGATGGGTCTCAGTGTGCCTTGTATTTTTCGTTACCCTGTATCTTCAAGGAAGTTAATGCTTTTAAAATGTTTGGAAACAACACATTTCTGAGGTTTTCAGGAAGATTTGTATGTATGTTGTTTCTTAGAGAAACCTTCCAGGAAGTGTATATCTATGTACACTGTTCCTGAAGAACTGATATAGCTGATACTTCATGCATAAGTCCAAATAGGAGTAGCTAAAACCATGGGATATGTGGTATATTTGAACTTATGTTGCCCTGAAGCCAGTGTGTTGTAGTCTCTGAAGTTCTCTCTTTTATAATTCAGAGTGATGGAGACCTGTCTAGGTTGACCAGTCCCTTAAGGTCAGTAATAGTGATAAGGTTTTTTAGGGGTGAGAGGGGTCTGCAAGGGTTGTACCTGTGATGACAGGGAAACAAGAGTGGTCTTTTCCTGAGACTGAGTTGAATATCCCAATGCATTAGAGTATGGTGTAAGTAATTTTAACTATAAAGACATAAAGTTAGCTATGAAAAAGGGAGAGTACATCAGACACCAAGAGGCAGAGACATCCTTGACATCAAAGGTAAATGGAAAACAGCGCTTGGACAGGAAACAGCCGTTGTCACACAGCCAGCCTGAGCTTAGGATGTGAGTACTTTAAGGACTGGAAAAAAAGCTAGGAGAGTACATCTGTTATGGTGGCTGTAGTTTTTGCACCATGTAAATAGTGTAAATGTCATATATATATATATATGTGTGTGTGTATATATATATGTTTATGAAATGCAATTATTATTATGAAGTATGTCTTATATTTCAGACCTAAGCTCCTGTTTATGGGCTTTTCCATAGTTGTCCAACAAGTATTTTTTGTCCTGATATGAAGTATGGCTTCTGTGACCTCATTTGCCTTCCTTGGATGCAGTAAAAATTGACAACAGTTGGAGAGTATGTAGTGTTCCCCATAACACTGTAAACCTTATTTACATGCTCACAGTAAAACTCATCAAATATTTGAAATCACAAACGAATTCTCCATTGAAACTGATCTCTGTGTTTTGTTTCAGTAACATTTTCTGTTGGCTGAAAAAAAATCCTTTCCTGGGTTTTAAAAATATTTTAATTTAATGAGTTCCATATCAAAAAAGGGGGCCCATAAGAGTGATAGTGTTGTGAGTCTGCCATCTTCTCATCCTGTGCTGTATCATCAGTTTTGAGGGGTTGGATCTTTTTCCAAAGCATCATAAAATATGTCATTTCATGCTGGAGGATTTCTTGCAGCTTGATGGGAACAAAATGCAGAATGGTTGTGGACTGGGTTTAATGATCAGTGTTGTGCTGGAGTGTTGAAAAGTTCATCTTACTAACAGAATTCTTTGAATTAGAAGTATTTTTTCCATGGTGTTCTCAACTTCACATTTTTTTCTGATTTTTGTTTTGCAGAATGGGTAAAAGCTTTGTGAATAATGTGTGATTAGTTTTCTCCTTCTGAAAGGGTGTATTTCTTTCCTGAGCATAACCACTCTGCAAATATTCTGCCAGTTTGCTGTATAACTGAAATATAAATACATTTTTAATTTTTGAATGTGTTAAATATTTATACAAAAGAAGGAAGAGAGGGGAAAAACCCCTCACATTTTAAGTCAACGCATTTGCTTTTCATCATTCATTTAGTCAGCATCTGTAATATGCAGCTCCAGGACAATGTAGTTGCATGAGAAAAGTTGAATGTGTAAATAACATCATCAGGCCTTATGTTAACTAGTTTTTTACAGCTCCCTGACACAATGTTCTGGTTTGGGAAGTCAAGGCTGTCTGTTCATCCATGTAAGGTGGCATTTCTCTTTCTTGCACCGTTCCTGTTGGTAACAGTTCTGCAGCTGGGACACTATACCTTGGTGCAGCGTAAAAATTTGTGTCAGTACAGGCTCCTGATACCTGCTTTAGCATTTTAGATTTTTCATTTCTTTCCATCACATCTAATTATGTCACTTCTTCCACCCAGAATATTACTTCACATTCTTTGCATTTATAGCCCTTAAAAAATTGTGTAGCTATGATTCTCCACCCCATTACCTTTTTGCTCCCATTTTGCCACACAATTCATGGTTTTTTCTCTATATATAACTTCCTCCAGAAATTTTATCATCCAAACCCTTTGTTAATTTTAGGCTGCATTTGTGGCTCACTCTTGGTTGAAATCTTTCCAGTTAGGATGTAGAGCACAGGATGCAAACTTCATTGTCTCCCAGAGGCAGAGCTTCCTCTGGCATTTGTGATGTGTTTCCTCACTATGTGTAATGTGAAGTTGCAGAGCTTCTCTCTCTTTTGCTTTCTACACCATAACATATTGCAAGCTTGCATATCACCATCTCCCACGTGTCTCTACCATTGTATTACTTGCCAGGATTTTTGCTACTCATTCATGGTTTAGGTTATTTTTACTTGGCAGATTTAAAAATAGTAGTAGCTTCTGAGTTGGTTCTGTGAGCTGAATAATTAAAATACCTAATTTACCTTAACAGAACCTCATTATTATACCACCTCTTTCCAGTTTGGGCGTGGGGTGAAGGTGGGTGTTGTTTTGGGGGTTTTGTTGGTGGGTGGGTATTTTCTGTACTTCTGCTTGGGCAAATTGCCTTAGACATCATAAAGCAGACACCCGAGTTGGATCTCAGAGAGGTGGTTTGGTGTGTACAGAAGCACCATGTCCATGGAAACTGCAGTCTAGCTATGAAAGAGGTAGTGACAGTCGGTGTGAAATACCTCTAGCTTCTTGTCTTATACTGCCTATCTGAAATTTGAAGATCAAATCTTCAAACATTGACCTAATATCATAACTACTGCATATTTTCAGATTTTACAAAAGTAAGTAATACATTCTGGTCTTTTTATATTGCCATGTTAAGGGGCACCAATTTATTTACAGAGTGTTTTCAGTGCTGGAGATCATACACTTCTATGGATGGGCCTCTTTAGAGAATACTTGCTCTAATATTGCTTAATAGTAGCATTTGTTTCCCTCAAAATGCTTGTTTAAAAGTGTGCCCCACTGCTTCTCCCATGGAGGGGTCTCATTTTGTTCTATGTGACAAAGCTCCTAGATAGAAGTCTTAGGTCCTCTGTAATTAGTGGGAAGCAGGTAATTCTACTAGAAAGTGGTTTTAGTTCACTTGGTACTTTCTGAGGGTCTGTCCATGATTGACTTCTGTTGGGAGTCTTGGAGTGGTCTGAGGCACCTCAGTTTAGAACCATTACTGAACTTGGATAACACTGAGCCAAAATGAACTCTGAAAAGGGCAAAGGTTTATTCTCAGTTATTTTTCCACTATTTCATGGTGCAATTTCGGCAGATACCTTTAACACCTAAATATGTAAACACAATCAGAGTTAGTGACTTGCTGTTCTTTCCTTGCTGAGCAGCTGATGAATGATCTCTTGATAACAGAGGGAGGATCTGTATATGGTTGCCAAGCATGACCCACAGTGTGTTTAGACTCTCCTGTAGGCAAAATCTATTATTAAATATCACTGAACAGGTCAAGGTATTTCTGATTGATTGAGGTAAATATGTTAAGAATTGTATTTAAATTCTTTTTTTTTATAGCACAAACCAGGGCTCACCCTCTGGTTCCTGACAGCAAGTGGCAAAGTACAGCTTTGATTCTGGTCATAAAGCCTTCCTTGACCCAAACATGGTTGCTTCACAAATGTCTTGTATTTAGAAGACTCCTTGGTCTATGCTATTTTCTAACCTGTGCCCAGATGTCCAGCTGGCTTTGGCCAAAATCCTTCCAGAGAACACACTAAAAAGATGTTGGTCCTGGAGCCTAGGCCTTAGCCCAGCACTTACCAGTACTGAGGTTATGATGCAGACTGGAAAACATGGTTTTAGATGATAAAACATCGCATTTTAGATGATAAAAAAATTTGTGTTAGCTTCACCTCTTTCTGTTTACAGAAGACATACAAGGGGAAAAAGCCGTGAAGAATAATCAATAATGAGTGCCTCTGCTATGATAAAGCTCAGGTTATTGCTCTACTGACAAAGAGAACTGTTTTTCTTACTGCTGTTCTGGCACAGCTCGGCTCTGTGCATATATGCATACTTTACTATATTTATGAATTTGCTCTTTTAGTGTAAGAAGTCATTAATATTCATGTAACCAGAGTGCTGGATGGGGATCTCTAGGTATTGCTTTATTTATTCAAGTGAAGAATTAGAAGCATGTACCTGGGTATGTGCGCGTGTGTGTGTGTGCATGTGTTGGACTTGGCACCTGCCCAAGGCAGTGCTGAGGCCTAACGCCTTAGAGGTAAAGGCACTGAAGTTGTCAAGCAAAATTCAGTCCAAATTTTATGTGGTAAATGGATCTGTGGACTGCTTGCATGCTTTTATGCTCAGTCCTTAAAAATGCATTTGATTTTACATACTCGTATTTTATATCTTTGGTGCTCCTGTTTGGGTGCATATGTGTTACATGAAAGGAAAACAGCATCCTGACCTTGTAAATCATGTTCATCTTTTGGATAATTGCTCTCTGCTGTTGTCCTGTTGCAGTTATTCTGCTGTGCTCTCACCTACATGAAAACACTGACTGGGTCGTTGTATGTTTAAAGATGGCCTCAGGTAGTTCTGCAGACCAGTAATTCCTTCAGACGCTGTGAGAGAAATTCTGCCTGTGTGAGTGTCTGTGCATCCTCCATGTGCCTTCACAGCCCTGCACGTGTCGATTCCCTTAAAGAACTCAATCTCTAGTTGGATCCTCAGTATGCCTATGGAAATTGTACCAGAAGGTCCTGTGATTGATCCTGGATCCTTGATCCAGTTTGTTCTCAAACTGTGAAAATTCAATTATCCCTCAGTGAAGCTGAGTTGACAAACATGAACATGTTGGTGGCACTCAAAAAGTGTTTTTCCTAGGAAGCAAGAATTCCTTCAGCCCATCAGAGATAATTTAAGTGTGTTACTTAGAGTTTTACCAGCATGTTCACAGAGTTGCATACACTAACTGTGCATTTGTTTGGAAAACAAATTCAGCTCTACAGGAAGCATGTTATGCTCCTCATAGGAAAAGATCTTTTGTAGAAAATTAAAAAATCTTTCCTTCTGTCACTTAGTCTCACAGATTATGTGCGATAAAATTAGAAGTCTGCAAAGAAAGGAATAGAAAAAAAATGAATGCATCTGATGCCAAAGGGAAAATTTGGGCACTAAGAAATAGGAAATGTAGAAAAATTGAACTGAAAGTTTGAAATCAAGTGCACATGCCTCTGCCCTGTTCTACAGCCCCTGTATGTTGGGAGGGGTCTATTAGAAGACATTAGCAGAAGATTCTCTTGAACTAAGCAGCCACTAAATGAACCAAGCCACCATGACATTAATTGTAACAAAAATTACGAACTTTTCTAGAAAATGTTTTTTATTTACAACTTTTAACCGTTTCATTTTACAGAAACAGTTTGGTTACACAGAAAAGTAAACTTTGGTTAAAGCAGAGAATTGTGATTTACCATACAGTCGTTTAAATTCCTCCTTCTTTTACAATGTATATTTTCATGTGGAGTCATCTAACTTCACAAATTTCAGTTTATTTGTCCATAAAAAGCATGCTGAAACTTCCCTGTGGGACTTAATTCTTATAAAGCACTTTGAAATTATCAGATAAGATTTTCTGTTAATTGTGTTTGAGATACTTGTTTTGTTGCCTCTTTAATAAGCCTAAACATTTGTTTAGAATCATAGGAGATCCATAGGGTAAAATAGAAGAAAATGCACACAGTATGTTTTGACTTCACACCAGGAGAAAAATGATGTTGTGTCACTTGTGTCCATTCTTTAGCTCTTTTGCTATCATGAAATCCTGTGGATTTGTTGATATTGTGCTGTGACAGAGTTCGCTGGTACAACAAACCAAATGACATCTTGAACCGCTGAAGAAGAAATTATTCAAGGTTTTGAAGTAGAACTCTTATGTTTTACATATTTTATTGTATTATATTATATTTAATTCATGAGTGAGGAAAGTGAATGGGCAAGCGCAGAAAGTCCTGCTGTAGGGAGAGGACAGCCCAAGCCACCACTGTCTGGTTTGTCCTGTGCGTTTTCTTGGAAATCTGCTCAGCACAGCTGTGGCAATAAAGCGCAGAATACTTCCCTGATCCTTGTTGTTTTGCCTGCAGGTTTCTGAATACTGAGTAGAAGAAATTGTGTGATTAATATGGCATTCCGTGTCAAGGGTAGACTGTAGATTACCATTAAGTGCATCATTATGTTGTCTTTGAGAAATTTACTAGGTTTCACCTGACAGATAATAGCTTTTTCTCTGCCAGCACAAGAGGGGAATAACAAACTAAAACATGAGGTGAACTAATATATATCAAAAGAAGTGCTGCTTTTGACAGAGAAGCAGCTCTTGCTTTTCATAGGGTTTTGAAGGAATTTTAAATTAAACTTCCTTGCTTGTTTTCTTTCCAGAGCTGGATGTGCAGGGGCAGTGCCATGCTTGGGCACTCCATTACTGAGCACCGGTCAGTGCGATGGCTCCATTATAACCCATCATGGTTGTTTCCCTGCTTCTGCCCCCTGATCTGAACTCTTGAGTTCCCTGTGGGCTCTGAAGTGCGTAACTGGTGTGGAATCCTAGCCTTGTGATGTTTTAGTTGGTGGTTATTGTATAGACCATTTCTGCCATCCCAGTGATCAAGAGCAGGTTATGCAGCAGGAGCAAATGCTTTCCAAAAACTTCCCTACTCAAAAGCCGATGAAAGCGTCCAGTGACCATTGCTTCTGCCATTGAAGCGGAGTGAACCAGGGGTTTATTTCTGAGGAAGTTTCACTTTCTGGTATTTTCTTCAGTGGATCAGAGTCTTTCTATTTTATGGCTCTGGTAGAGATGTCTGAACATACCTGTGGTTATGTCATGGGCAGGGGTGGTCTGTCCATTGAGAGACAAGGGACAGAACTGAGAATGCCTGGCTGTAATTACTGAATTCACCTACTTGGAGTCTCTTCTGTAACAAATCTTTGAAATGGCTCCTGCTCTCTTCTGTTGGTCAGTGTCCGCCTTTTCACATCCTGACTGCTCTTCTCTCCCATTTTATTTCTCTTAGCAAAGTGTCTCTCTGTATTAAGATCAGGTGGCACAGTGTGACAACCCTCTGCAGGCCCTCAGCTGTGTGAGCTCAGAAAGGCACACACCTGGGGCCGAGTCTGTAACCAGCATTTCTTGTGTAATCAAAACTGGCTGATTTCAAAAGCATTGACCTCCTCTCATTGGCATCAAAGGACTTAACTGCTCTGAAAATCAAGTGACTTCTTTGAATACTGGTTGTAAGTAGCATCCAAGTTTTAAGTGTGGTTTTGCATCCACAGCACTGTCATTTACCCATCCCTTAAACAAGTAGTATTACCCACGCAAACTTCAAGTTGTAGCTGAGGAATATATTTCAACTCATTCAGTAGAAGACACTAGTGGAAAATATTACTGTGGGGGTGTTTCTAACTTTATCCAATTTGCATACTTGTAGTGTTTTTATAAGGAAACCATTTAAACATTTTACAGAAATCCTTTGCTGTTGTGGTTGAGACTATTAAATTGTGCAGTGTTCAACAGCAGCTTTTTGTAAATTTAATTGTTTGGCTTTTTATACTTTGTTCCCATTTCAATTGAAACAACTTCCAACTGTTACGGCAAATCCAAACCCACATTTGACATAACCATCATGCAGTGAAGACTTGAAGGTACTCAGTTGTCACTTTGTCATTTTGCTTTGGATAGATTTAGATAAAAGCTCCATCAAAAGCCTGGATGTAGAGGAATATATGTGTTCTTTATGTCGGTAGCTTGGTGGAAGCCTTTGTTTTATTCTTTAATATTTATATGGACCAGTGATTGTGGGAAGTGAACCGTAGTCATTGGGGATCCTTCCTGAACAAAGCGCCTTGGTCAATGCCATGCTTTTATGGAATGAGTATTTAATATTCTCTGCTTTGAGAGCTCACTTTTCCCGTAAAATAAGTAGCTTCTCTTCCCTCTGTGTTCTAAAATTTACTGTGCAGGTCATACATTCCTGAAGTTAATGGACTGATTGCTCTAGATACCGAAATATACAAACAGTGCCGAAAGGGAAACTCCCGAAGTCCCCACACCTTCCTCCTGTGGTGTGTGTTGAAAGAGTCAAGGGCAGAATATTCTGGGCTGGTTTGTTCTCTGGACACATACTCAGGCCATGCTCTATTTCATTTTCTCAGTGATGTATATACACTGCTAGACGAGGGAGTAGGAGCTGCCTTGGCACCCACATGAGTTACGTCAAGGGTTTGCAGGTAATGTTATCTTTTGGTTCTCAACAAAATGTGGAATTTCTGAGACACTGCATCAGATTGTAGGCCCTTGAACCATTCAGGGCTTGAGCTCTGTGAAATGTAGAGTTGAAAATTAATGATGAAATAGAAGCAGCTGCCTTGGTGACTTAACCCAGAGAGCACCTACGCCTTGAACAGTGAACTTCAGTGTATGTGCCGTCCTGAGTGTTGAAATCTTGCAGTTCAATAGCATGATAAGTAAATGGTAAATAAATAGAACTACTGTTGTACAAATGCTGTTTGTTGATTGTCACAACCATCAGTAGTGACAATTCCAGTACAATTTAAGAGTACATGTGCTATTTTTAGTGGGTTGACCAAAGCAGAGTCAAGGATAGGTGGTACAGCCCTAAAAAAAAAGCAACTCCTGGACACGAGGTGTGTTTGCCTTCGGTGGAGTCACTGGCCAACTTTCTGTAGTCCCCAGATCCACTCAAGTCTCTCTTTCCAGTGTCTCCAGTTGCCGAGCTCTCTGCCTTTCCATGTGCTTAATAGATAAAAATTACTGGACTTTGAAATGGGGGTAGTTGAAACTAGGTGAATCTGAATTTCACTCTCGCATATTTTTAATATTTGTGCATTATATCTAAACTTACATATACGCATGGATATATTTGTTTATATCAATAAATGTTTGTAACACTTTTTGTATTTTGACTGATGGTTATTACAAGAAACTTCATTAATTATGAGAAGGGTTTCCATAAATAAGGGGATCATTAACCTCTACTCATTATTTCATGGTATTTACTGTGGCATTCATAGTTGTGACAATAGTTGGTGCTCATGGCAGGCAATGTCCTCCATTTTCAGAATAATTGGTCTTGTAATAATTCTGAAAATTTTAACTTGACTATAATTCTGTGCCATCTACCTGATTTCATCTAGTGTAAACTGTGTATAGATAAGATCCAGGCATTTGAAAAGTAGAAAAAAACCTGTTAATTGATGTTGCACATTTGAATATTACTAATTTTAAATTTACGTGAATATTTCTACTTATTTCAAGACACAAGTATGACATACCTTTTTATGATTATATGTGTCGTTATAACAAAATGGGTTAAATCTTTCATATCTACAGTTCTATGGCAAAGAAGTTGAACTGCATCTTTTAAGCTGTTCTGCTGTGAAATGCACATTTCAAGATCCTGGTTTGTGAATCTAGCAGTAAACTAAGAAATAGTTGATAAGTGTTTGAAAAATACAAATTCTACGTTCGTCTATTATTGTCTGCAAAATATTTAAAAAAAAAAAATTATGCTTCATCTTTTAAATTTGTGGGCTATTACAAAATGCAGGAATGCACAGGACAGGGTAACAGCTTTCTTGGTTTGTCCTTTTTCTGCCAAGGTTTAGCAGCTTCCCCTGTGGTTAGTGCAGCCCTCCAAGCAACTAATCCTATATATATAAACTGCAATGTCAAAGGATTAAAGTGTGCCTGGGAATGCAGGTCAAATCTGCTTTAGATCACAACAGTTTGGGTTCAGCTCTTAGCTGAAATATCACGAAACTACCATGTAATTTAGTAAAAGTTTCGCATTCCTCTACTTCAGCTGCTGGTTGCCTTTAATAAAAAGAGGCCCAGGATTGATTTCCCTGAGAAGGTATTTTTCTTTGTCTCGAACCAAAGTAGTATCAGCTGGAAAGTAGAAGGATTTCTTAAAATAGTTCTGTATTTTGTATAAATAACTCTTTCAAAGTCTGCTTCTAAAATACTGTAAGAAGTATAGTTTCTGATGATGGATGCATGACACAGAGGGTTCCCTGCCCTCTCTCTGCCTGGCTGAACACAGTGACTTTTGGGACAGGGGGCAATGGTGACAAGTTCCTGCCTGGCACAGCCAGTGTGTCTCCTCTGGGACTGCCCCACCTCTCCAGGTGCCCCAGAATGACAGATGTGAGGCTCTGCAACAACAATAACCAGGACAATGGTTTACATGGCTTGGAGGTGTTGCTGAGGTTGGCACTCTACAACCTGCTTCCATAAAAACTACTTCCATGAAAAAAAAAGATGTGTCATTTTCATGGGAGACTCATTCTGAAGGAAACAGAAGTACCCATTTCCTACGGAAGCCTGCTGCTTCCCTGGGCCTGGGTTAAAGATGTGAAGAGAAAGCCTCCCGTCTTCCCACCCTGGTACAGCTCTTGGATTATTATCCATTACTGATTCTTTAGGTAGACAGCAATGAAGTTGCATCAAGCAGCCCAAGGACAATCAAGAGACTTCAGGGCCTTGTGACAACTGATTAAGGATTCAGGAACACAAGTTGTGTTCTCTGCCTTTCCAGCTGCAGGGAGTGATGAGGGAAGAAACAGGAAGAACCAGCAGATCAATACCTGACTCTGACCACTTGTTCTCTGGGTATTCAGACATGGACAGTAAGCAGAATGAAGCCCCCATAATCAGAGGGGAAATGGTTGGTGACCTACTACGCAGCTTAGACACACAGTTGTCAGTGGTCAGCCGGATGAGGGCAGTGATTGCCAGTCTGTACTGGGCACTGGTGAGGCTACCCCTAGAGTGCTGTGTTCGGTTTTGGGTCCTCACGATAAGGACAGTGAGGTGCTGGAACATGTCCAGAGATGGACAAGAGAGCTGGGAAAGGCTCTGGAGCACAAGTCTGATTAGGAGGGGCTGAGGGAGATGAGTGGAGAAAAGGAGGCTCAGAGGGACCATATTGCTCTACAATTACCTGAAAGAAGGTTGGAGCCGGGTGGGGATCAGTCTCTTCTTCCATGGAAAAAGTGGTAAGACAAGAGGAAGCAGCTTGAAGTTGTGCCAAGGGAGGTTTAGATTGGATATTAGGAAAAATTCCTTCACGGAAAGGGTTGTCAAGCATTTAAGAGGCTGCCCAGGGAAGTGGTTGGTTCACCATCCCTGGAGGTATTTAAATGATGTGTAGATGTGGCACTTGGGAACACGGTTTGTTCATGAATGTGGCAGGGCTAGGTTAACAGCTGGACTCTGTGATCTTAAAGACCTTCTCCAACCTAAAGGATTCTGTGATTTTATCATACTTCCTGAATGTTTGCAGTTTGCTATGTTACAATGCCCCGATTTTGGAAGCATCTCTTGGTTGCATGCCCTGCCTTCCGTTGGAGACCTGCTAGGACCAGGAGTGCTGCATACAGATGTAGTGGCATACATTAGCTGAGTCTCATCTGAGAGTAAAGAAAATTATCAGAAAATATATTTTACAAAAATGCTAATCTAATTTGCACAGCATGTAGAATGATGTGCAGTAAGCAGACATATGTAACTACATTTATTGATATTGAGTCACCAAGAAAGCCCAGCTGTTAATACCTTATTATCTGCCAATGCAATGTCCAAATCCTCTTACATTTTTTTATTGATGCTTTTCTAAGGTAGGGGTGTGTCTCTTTGAGGGTTATTCCTCTATGAATTATTGCAATGTATTTTTACTTCCAGAAAAAAAAAATGCAGTTATTCTTTTAGAATATTTGTTTGATCTTAGCATTGAAATATAACATTGAAGTATAACTGAGAGTTGGTATATTAACTCAGTTTTGATGAGTGTGGGTGTGATTTTAATTAATTTCTTTGTATTTTAAGGCTATAGTGTACTATTATAACTTGAACTAATTACCAGCTTCAGAAGATGTCTATATCATTCTAACATATAAAAAGCAATATTGTGTGCCAGTGTACACACTGAAGTGAAGGCGCTGTGTGCTGCTTCTTGTTCTGACCAAGTTTACCTGTGCTGAGCTGCAAATTGAAAACCCTGTGTGTTGTCAGTTTGTAAAGTTACCATCACAGCAGCTGACGTTTTCTAATTCGGTTGGTTGGTTTACTTAAAGAAAATAGTTTGCTAGGTGAAATGAAAGGCAGTGTACTTTTCCTGACATAAAAAACCCGCTGGGACTGAGCGGAGGGCTCCTGCCTGCTGCCCTCTGCTGGGGTTACTCCTGCTGGTGCTTCCCGGTTCATCATGATCCCCAAAGGCCACTCACCTCTTGAGTTCTTCCCTGTCTAATCATAAAACATAATTTTATAACCATGTATTTGTCTGCTTCATCTTTTTAAAAAATTGGACCTGGGCACACCACACAGCCTGAGGGGCAATGCGTCTGGAAGCCAAATTTCGCTGCGGTGGAGACTCGTTTAAAGATTCGGTCTGCCAGGCTGGGCTGTGGTGCTGTGGCCTTGCTGACAGTGGTTTCTCGTGGTCTGGCAGGTCCTGCGCTCCGTGCTGCTGTTCCCGACGATCGAGCGCATGGCTCAGTCCCCCCAGGGGAAGCTCATGACCCCCTTGCTGTGCAAGCTCCGCTACGCTCTGTACATGCCCGTGTACCTGCTGTCCTTCCTCCCCGAGGGAGTCAAGACCTCCCTGGTGAGGTTTGCACTGCGAGGGATGAAGACCTGTGATGAGTCTTCAATAACAACCTCCATAAACCTCTTCAGCGTCGACTGCATTGGTGAGCACCTTTTCTGTTTTAAACCATTTTTTGTGTTTTTCTCATTTAGTAAATGTTGATTTAGTTTTTTAATATTAAAGCATCCGTTTTGAAGAAAAACAGGTCTGGTCTTTTCTAAAATTAAGACCATGGGCTCAGGAAAATCTCATATGAGTGAACGAAAAAAATCTGACAGGCAAAATAACAAAATATTTTCCCAAAGAATTTATATTTCTTAAGCAAACTGACCTATACTACTGACGTGATTTCTCATGTGATTAAAACACTCTTTTTACAATCTACTTTATGTGGCTTACGTCTGCTTACTTTTTGCATTTCATTCGTATTGGATGGTGAATGTAAATCAGTAATCAGTTTCACAAAGGGTTCTTTGCATCTGTTTTTTTAAGCTATGTTTTATCCAGCTCTATAGACTCTGTCATCTGAATTGTAGTATTGGTAAATTCAGAAAAGGACCTTCAGCCTACAAAGACACATAGAAGTTACTTCATGCACTGAATTTCAACACTTTTTCGGGTATAAAGAGAAAGATTAATGTTCCTCCAGTGCATATTGTACACATATTTTTCACGTTCTAGCAAGAGAAACAACTTTAAGAAGCAGAATAATTTCAGATAAATTATGTTAAGTTTAGAATGAAAACCAGAATGTGAATTGTGCTATACTCCAGGTATTTTGGTAAGTTAACAGTTTAAAACAATTTGGAATAGAATTGACGTGCTAACACAGTAATAATAGCAAGAAGGAAGTTTTGATTGCATTAATAGTAGTAAAAACACATTCCTACATTTCCAGTTGGGCTCTGTCTTCTATCAGTTAAGTTTTACTTACTAATCATCCAAACAGATGTGCCAGAGTAACTGGGATTGCTATGAGGGGCTGTGCCTTTCATGGATCTGTGGGTGTGTTGGTCGGTGTGAGAGGCTCACTATAGGACTGTACAGAGACCGAAAGCAGGATGGGCAGTGGGGGTTTGTGCTGCCAGCCTGGACAGCCCTGCTTTTGTTGTACAAACCAGACATAATGACAGTCACTCTCCTTCACAATGTCCTGTGCTGACAAAATCAGGCTCCTGGGTTGGTAATACACATTTCTGATAGGAATCCTATAATTTGTTGCTTGAGTTCCTATTGATGTCAGTTTCCTGGTGACCAAGGAGAAAGCTAGTCATACCTGCACGAGGTGCTCAAATGTCTTCCTTTGATAATTTTGTCTCAGAGAAAGGTGTGTGGAGGTCTGTGGGGTCACATCTCCACAAGCCAGGAATCCTTCTCTGGTCCCCACAGATAAACTTTTACCTCTAAAAAACAGGTTATACCTAGCCAGGGTTGTATTGGAAATAGTCTTTGGCCTGTGTTAACCTCCAAAAAAGCATGGCCAGCCATTGTTTGTATGTGTTGTTTGGCCCAGCCACAGCAGCAGGCAGGAGTAATTTAACAGAACGGGTTTTGTGTGCTGCTGTTGGAGACTGACCCTGTGAGCTCTTCAGGCCCCAGGTGAATGAGCCTAGTAGATGTGTGCCTGTCAGCCTGTTGTAATTTGTTGTGTGCACCAGTGTCTCACCTGTGTCCAAGCTGTAAGGTAAATTGAGGCAAGAAACCAGGCGGAGGGCTCTTCACTCATAGGATGTGGCTGACTGAATTAATTCTACCAGAATGAAAACCGCTGGGAGCCAGTGTCTTGTAAAACTTGCATAAATAGGTTTTATTGATGCAACTAGTTCCTTTGGACTTGTGATAGCATCTCCCTCAAGCAGAATTCCCCTTTGGTTTGCATCTTTGGAAACTGATGATGTTTTACAGCCCAGTGACTCAGGACCACATGCGTGGATTAATAATCTTTGTCCGGGATATTGCCTGTTAACCTTCTCTTTTATTGTTTGAGGACAATAGAAAATGTTACCATTCAGCAAAAATTTGCTAAATCTAGCATAACAACCAAGTCTGCCTTATGAGACTGCTTATCTGTGAGTTGCTGAAGCCTCTGAATTTGTGCTAGATGCTTTTCTGAACATTTCCTTATCCCTTAATAAATTGCTAGATATGGTTCAGAAACGCTCAGCAAATGAAGTTGTTTCTCCTCTCCAGGAAGGCTGCATGTCAACTCATTAAAAATACATGTATTGCCTTTGGCATGTACCTCTGTTGCATTACTGTAATTGTAATAAAAGCTGTGATTAAGGGCAGAAAAGATGGTAAAAGTTTCCTTGAATCTAATACGTCCGCTAAAACAAACCAACCTGCCAGGGATTTGTTACCACATCCAAAGCTTAGTCACAACAATGTTTTCTCTCCTCTGAAAGGAAATGAGATTTGAAACGTAATTAGAGCAGAATTCTAAGACCAAGTACTTCTCCCATTTACACTGACAGTGAAAAGCTCCATTCAGTTGCTGTAGGATCAGGCCCTTGGCCGAAAGAGTCAGTGAAGGAAGAATTACATTACTTATCTGTCCCACTGTTCCAAATTATGTTTGTTCCTGCTTCTTCTCCAAACACATATTTCTGTTGTCCTAACTTCATAGTCGATGATATGTAGAAGCTCCAGTTACACAGCAAGAGGAATTGTGATGACAGTGTCCAGAAAGGGAACATAATAGAATGTCTTGTCCCAAAGGGGAAGCAGTACAGAAGAAGAGACAGCAGGGACTGTAAAGAAAATGAATTGTAAGGAAGGATGGGAACATACAGTGTATAAATAACAAAGAACCTGTAAGAAGTAAGCAAAAGGGGCTGAAGGGGCTTTGCTTACCTGGTTTAACTAATAGCAAAGGTATCTTAGGGCAGAAAAAGCAGAATGAGCAAGCATTTGGGTACTTGTATTTATGAACTTAGGAGACGAATAGGCAGAAATATTGGACATTAGTGACCCTGACTTATCTGAAATATTGTCACTGTTTATTCAGGCTAGCAAAACAAGGCTACCCCTATCTAGCACACTGGTGGTGGTTCTACAAATCATGTACAGTCCTGCAGTGCTGGAATACTTTGGCACTCCAGTGCCCTGAAATTTGTAAACATTTCTTCAGTGACAGATGCCAGTAGCAGACTTACAGTGACAGTAAACCATTCTATCTACATGGGACAGGATTTATTGTCCAGCCGTTTGACTGGCAAACTTCCTCCATTTGTTTCTGCAAAATTTCCACAAAAGCACAGACATTACATAATGGGTAAACACCGCACGGCTTTTTCGAGAGGCAGGCTTGCAGGTCAGAGGTTAATGTCTGGATGACAGGGAAGATACAGATAAGCACAATAGCAAGAAAAACCTCCAACTGGCCCAAACAAGGTGGGTCCTTTGTGATCTTGAACCTGTGACTTCCCTGGAGGAATCTCTCTGTTTGTTTAACCTGGTCGGGGAGCAGGGGAGCACTGCGGCCTGGAGAAGGGGGAGGTCTGCTTTGTGCTATTGGGACAGGTTGGGAAGGAGGGGACTCAGAAGCCTGAAACAAGGCTTTCAGATTAGTTTAGGGTGCCACACAAGTGAAAACTGGAAACAGGAGATGCCTAGTTAATTTAAGCATCCAACTGAAGTTGTAAGACAAAGAATTAAGATAAAACTCCAGAGCTGTGATTCAGATTTTATCTTGTTAAAAGTGTGGAGACATTCAGATTTCATGTGGAGTGTTTACATTGCCCTTGTTTTACAGAGTAAAAAAAAGGCTAAGGCAGTTTCAAGCACTCCACTTTTATGCCCACAGGACTGCATAGAAAGTGAGTCCCAGCTGAGGTATTGAGGCTTGTCTCCCAGCAGTAGCTGCTTCTCCCTGTTGGATGTACAGGAAGACAAAATTACATCCCTGAGGTGCCAGAGAGTGTAACATTTTATTGTAGGATGAATTTTGCACAACTATCAAATAGCATCTGGGAGATAAATTTACATCAAAAGCCAGTGAAACGTAAGCTTCCAGATGCTATGAAAATGGAACAGAAGCTTTTACATTGACTTAAGTTATTTATCTCCAGGAAGCCAGCAGGGAGACTGCATTCTGGGTTTGAATTATCCCAGCCTCAGGAGTTATCATGGCTTGAGATCTGTTTCTAGTCCAGTTCTTTTTATTTATCGGAGAGATTTGAAATGCGACATTGCGGGTGGTCTTCATCTGATCACTATGGACATCACGCAGTCTGAACAGTTGGCGTTAAAGCAGGAAAGGCAAATCACACCTGCAGATGGCTGATGCATTTTACTGATCACAGAAGGACTCTTCTCTACTAGAAACCAAAAATGCCACTCAGTATCTACTCACTGTTCATTTTGCTTCAGATATCAGAAAACAATGTGTTCCAAATCGTCCATGCAGCTTTTACCCTTGCTGCCAGGACAGTCAGGTATCTCATACTTTGGCTGTGTTAGAATTTGCAGCTGCTGATTTCTAGTGAGAGTGTTGTTTGTTTCCTGCCTTCTTTGAAACTCATTTTACATTTCCGCCTCCATTTCCTGACAAGTTAAGATGGGAATTTTTTGGAGATCTTTTTCTGGGACTGAAGTGCTGTGGAAATACCCATCTAACCAAAATACTTGGCTAAGGACAGTACACAGTGTTGTGTTCATGGAATTCAGTAGCACCTCCACCTATTCGGCTTATGTTTTTCAGAGATAAAAACCAGTGCTTAAGGTATTAGGTAATCACTTGATAGAAAACTTCACATGTAATGGTGAAATGAGAGGTTTTGCCCCTGAAAAAATATTTTGAAAAGCTGTATAATTGCACAGCTAAAATTTAGTATACTTTTTGTTCTTGCATTGCTTTTTATATTTAAATGCAACAGAAGTTATGATAAGCACACCTAAATCCAGCACAGAAGACATAGTACTTTTGATTTTTATTTTGTTTTATGGAACAAAATCAAAAGAGCTCTGCCTTCCGTGCTGAATGGAATGAAACCTGCCCATTGAGGCATGCACAGCCAAGGGGGATATGCACATTATATTCTCATCTACGAGATCCTATTTCAAATGCTGTACCAGCATGTTTAAAAAAGAACCCAGTGTTCAAGACAAGAGATGAGGTATTGGCCAGCATCACATAGCTGGTCAGCAGCAGAACTGTACATAAACCTGCAATCCAGGGCAGCAGTTGATCTACTGAACCTGCCTAGCCGCTAGTTTAACATTATAAATATATATGTATGTTTGTCATGAGCACCTTCCCCAAACCACACTGGCCAGACAGGGTGGAGCATGCAGTGCATTTTAAAATAGAGACAGAAACTGATACTACAAAGGATTTCAGGTAGCACCTTGCGATCTCACGCCTACATCTTTCATAGTGGGCAGGAGAATAAAGGCTTTCCCTACCCCCTGGGCACTGGGCAACTGTGCAGATCTTTGAACCTAGACTGGGAGATTTTCAAGTTGGTTTTCCAGGCTAACTGAAATCCAAGCCCTGGTAGTAAAGAGTGATTGCTTTGTTTCTTCTGATGAGTGTACATTTTAGATAACTTCTGGCTACAATGCAGAAACCATTTCAAAGATGTTTTATATTTAAATATGTATAGAATTTCAGACATGATGGGTAGCCAGACAAAATTTCATGGTGAGCAGAAATTACTGACATGGTACATAAATTCCATTCTACATAAACTAAACCATGTTGCATCTGTGCAGCGTAGTGCAGTATATCACAGGTGGGCAAAGACAATGGAGCTCAGCAGGTCTCCCCTCTTCCTGTATGCATTCTTTGATGCTCAGTGGGACAGAAAGATGTCGAAAATGATACAGCAGATAATGTCTCTCCCTCTGACTAACATCTGATTAATTAGGATTCAAGAGAAGTCTATCCTGAAATCAGGTAACTGTACATGTGTCTCCTGCGGGATGTTTTTTGGCACTCTCCGAATTTGCTGCTGCCAGAAGGCTGCTTTAGGTAGCCCAGCAGCCGGGCCCAGTGTGCTAAATCCTCTGCTCCTGCAGCATTTCTCAGCAGCCTCCTGTGTGCTGTCACAATTGAGTCCTATCCACTTCTGACATTTTAAGTGATGATCGTAATATGTATTTCTGCGAAGTGTTTAAGAGCGTGTTTCCTTACCTGTGGAAACACAGTAATATTTTATCACCTGCTTCGCAGGAAAAGGGGCCAAAGAATAACAGTCTTTAATATTTTCATGTTTCCTTTGCTACTGTTTATTTTCCTGTGTGATGCCTGACTAAAATGTTTGTTTAATGTAGTCGGACAACTCACCTTACCAGGGCAGCACTTAAGCTGACGGAAAAACCTCACATCTGCTCTATTCTTTCTGTGGGTGAATAAACTTTTCCTTAATTCAGAGTAGGATGCTCATATTAAATTACTGGAGGAAGGCAATGACTTTTATGTATTTATAGTCGTATTTATTTATTAAAGTCAACCTGCTTCATAATTTACCCCATTTCCAAAAGAAAGAAAGATGTTTAATGAGGACTTTTATTACTTGCAAAAGCTTTTACTTTCCTGTGAAAGCCTTATGAAAATAAGAGTAATAATGTGGAAATTTCTCATTTGGTCTATTTCTGTTAATTATTCCTCTTTTTCTTCTTGGGGGGAAAACCCAACATAAAATCTCCCATCATAAATATTACTCATAAGGCGTGACTGTTTTGATAGTGGAACTGCTGATCATTTCCATGAAATGTGAGACACAGTTGGGATTTGGTTGGGGAAGGGGAGATCGTTTATTCACCCCTGGTGAGGTTTCATCCCTAGGGATAAAATTTACGCCCACAAATTTGCAGTGAGTCAAATGATGTGTTGCAAATGGCATGAAAAAGGAAGAGGTAACATCAACAAAGCAGAAAGGATGTTGAAAATAAGTATATGCCAGTTAAGTGCTACCAGCTACAGTTCCTTTGTGTTAAACTATGCCAGTCAGTCATCTGTGAATTGGCACTTGATTTTCCCTGGACCCTGAATTTCCCTGAAAGCCCCCTGAATTCAGGGGAAGGACTCCCTTCTGCAGTAGGCTCATGCCTTTGGAATCAAAGGTGTCTGTCTAAACTCTCCCAAGGAATATCTGAAGTAGAACTCCTGGCTCTGTCATAAATTGTGTTTACTGGTTAGGAATTTAGCTTGATTCATTGAACTCCATCATGCAGTACCAGCAAAGCACTTAAACACGTGCTAAATCCATGCTCATGGGTAAACTCTAGACATTTGTGTATTGGAATAAGGGGGTTTTTTTGAAAATGACATTTACAAAGCTGGTAATTAATGCAGTATCTGTTATTCCATGTGACTGAAGGGGACACTGGTTTGGATGCAATTCCTATGATCAGCTCAAACAGTATGGCAATCCACTTTGCTGCTGCTCCGTATCATGAACATGTCCACCAGTGCTCACTATTTCTTTAATGTGACAGTATTGACAAGGAGAAAATTCCTACAGAATCTTCATGGATCTGGGAAGGAAATGCTGGCTTATCTCAAGCAAACCCAGTGGCACAGCAGGTTGCTTGCTGGTTAGTACAAGGGTCAGGCCTATTAAAAATGAGCTTTAAAAATAGTGGATTACATTTATGAAGTATAAAGTGGTATCAAGTCCACCTTTCTTACTAATCAAAGCCACTCCAGTTGAGGGAAAGTTCACTTTTTCAAAGAATGGGTGGTCCAGTTGCTGGATTTCATGAGGCTTCCTCGAGAAAGAATCAGCACCAGATTCCAGTCCAGAAGGGCACTTAAATGCCCTAAACACAGAATGATTGAGGAAACCCAAACAGCAAGCAAAACATGCCTAATGTCAGACATTAGTTAAAAGCAAATCTGAAAGTTCAGAAAATGTGGTCTGATTGAATGTCTGAATGAATCTGCATTCTACAGAGTGAATGAAGGCTACAGAAATGTTATAAAAGGACCTGCAGAGATAGATAGGTTACCTCTAGAAATCAGCTGAGTATAGGAGTCATGGTAGCAGTGGAATATGCTCCATGTAGCTCACAGGCATAAACCTTTGTCTAGCAGAGCAGAGTAATCTCATAGAGCTCAGGCAGGAACCACAGTGTGGAGAGGCTGAATTGCTGCTGACAGTGTCCATCCTGGCCCTGTGGACTGAGCACCACCTACGGAAGTCTCTTCTGTGCCCCTCTTGCAGGGTAAGAGGAGACACTTTCCATGACCAAAATCTGGACCCTGGCAGAAATCCCAGCATCACAGCCATCTGCCACAGTATGTGAGAGCTTAAGCTGGAGATGAATTTTTCTACCTAAGGGATAGTTCTGTCATTTGAAGATGGTGGGAGTTGTTCCAAAGTAACTTCGGGTAGGATTAAGCCCGTGGACATTTCAGTTTCCATCACACACCCCACTTCATCTGCACATGCTTCATCACACAAAGTAAATGGGTGTTTTTCGCACTCCCCAACAAAGGATCTATTGTTTGTAAAGCACCTGGGTATAATTGTTGAATAACTTTTTATTTTTGCCTTTAGCCTCTGCTATGCTTTCTCAAGCACAGCTGACTGGTTTTCTTGTATAGTTCTGATCTTCCTGCAACTGCAGTATCAAGCGGATTGGAGAAGCCCGTCCGTAACAATTGCAGCTGTTCTGCCTATTCATGTCCATCATGGTTATACATTAACTGCTATGTTTTCATTCTAAATTCAAGTGTAAACTTAAGCAGACCCCAGAGTCAATGTTTATATCTTGTAAACCTCTAAACATCAACATTTTATCTAATGTGTGTGTGCATGTGTGGAAGCACATGTTCCTGCATTAGTCATCCTTGATACAAAGCAGTTCCTTCTGTTTGATGTTTTAAACAATAAGTTATACGATATTTCCAAGATTGCTGTTGGCAATAATTACCAGTAGAAAATATGTTTTCCCCATAGGAAATTACAGTGCTGTTTGGTATTATTAGTTCTTACCACTGTTTTCTGACTCCTTCAGAGGAATGACAGAGGTTGCTTCCTCAAGAGCAAAGGATAAACTGGAAATGAAATTGATGTTATGCTTCCCTTACCTTACAGTAAGACAGGCAACTTACCAGGAAAAAAATGTGACCACATAGTAGTATATTTCTTGAGGGAGACTTACTTTCAAAAATTCAGTCAACTTTTTGCAGGGCATTTTGATACGAATGTAGCATTTATTCTTCACTTTGCAATTTAAGCAACTTTGGTTTAGAGTTTAGAGGACTTTTGAAAGAGTTGCATTGCAGCCTGTCAAAGTACAGATGAGCTCTGCAGCACATGAAAATCACAGCAAGTTTGTTTTGGAAAGGACCTTAAAGATCATCCAGTTCCAACCCCCCTGCCATAGGCAGGGACACCTTCCACTGGAAAAGGCTCCTCAAAGCCCCATCCAACTTGGACTTGAACACTTCCAGGGACGGGGCACCCACAGCTTTCCTGGGCAACCCATTCCAGTGTCTCACCACCCTCAAAGTAAAGAATTTCTTCCTAGTCTCTAATCTAAACCTTCCCTCTGTCAGTTTAAAGCCATTCTGTCTTGTCCTACCACTCCATGCCCTTGTAAAAGTCCCTCTCAGCTCTCTTATAGCCCCATTAGGAAGGTGCTATAAGGACTCCCAGAGCCTTTTCTTCTCCTGTCTCAACAATCCCAACTCTCTCAGCCTGTCTCCATAGG
Source organism: Oreocharis arfaki (assembly GCA_013398015.1). NCBI lineage: Eukaryota > Metazoa > Chordata > Aves > Passeriformes > Paramythiidae > Oreocharis > Oreocharis arfaki. Next base: position 812,503 of record VZRR01003188.1, read on the forward strand.
AGAGTTTTTGGCAATAATCACCCCATTGAAGTCAAATTATTTTATTCTTGTACCCTCTGCTTGTAGTCCTTCAGAAGAATAAGTAAAACTCTGTGTTCATATCTGCAACTCAATGTTCAGCAGTAATGCTTTTAGAAACAAACTGTAAAATCTGTGGAGCAGAAATGTAATTTTTCCTGGTAGCCTAAGTAGCCTCTGAGACACTGAAGCCAACATGACTGGGACCTTTAGCACTCCTCGCAGTATAATTCTTTCTTAGATGCAAAAAAAGATGCAGTCAGGCACTCAGGACTCTCCTTTGGCTACAATCACTGCAAATTATCAATTTAATTGTATATTGTCTAATTTACCTTTACAGAGGCCAGGATTGGGAATTTAAAGTTGTCGTTTTGCATATTTAAAAATATGTCTGAAGCATTTTGTGGTAACGGATTATTGTAAAATTATCCTGCTGCCAGGCAGATTTACAAAGGGGGCATCAGTGAAATGTTCTGGAAGAAAGAGACTAAGACTTTGTGGAGGTTCTGTGGGAGTCTCTTGTGTGACAGAAGAAAGCATCACTTCAGGCTTTTCCACATCAGTTTTGCCAGTACCTGACAAAAGATGTCCGCAGTCTCTGCTGCAGTCCTTAGCCAACACAAATAAGAGTCTAAAGTAATAGCAGTAATAGCAATTAAATGGCAAATGGTGAAATAGCAGATTCATTCTGTGAAAAATTTGACAGTAAATGATAGTTTTGTTAGGAGGAGCATCAGAACTGTCCTGGGAAGCTGCAGTGTCAATATGGGAAAGGAAGATGTATGGAAACAAACTACAGAGAGTGAGAGAGTAATGACAGGGTAATGAGGTTGCTTGTTTTTCACAGGGCATAGGACTCGGCTATTAAAACCACTGTGCTTCCTCAAAAGGGTATTTTCAAGTATGCACGGAGGTTGGAGCGCTTTCAGTCTGACCAGTCTCATGGGAGCTTTGGCTTCCTTAGCCATGAAAAAGTGATTAACATTGAAACATTTAGTAAAGGAGGCTTGGTGATGAGTTCAAGGGAAAAGATAAAAAAACCCTCTGTATCACTATGAGCAAATTTGTGCTCATGCATGATCTGAAATTATGGTGAAGAAAGAAAATCATAAGGGACAAAAGGACTACTGGAAGATCATAGATGAGACAGGTGGTGTGCAGGTACTGTAAATTTCTAAAGTATGGAAAATAAAATAGCATTGCAAACCCTTACAAATCATCAAAATTGTTAGTTAATTGGCTTAACAGACATGGGTGAGAGAACTGACAGAGCTGGAATATCGACATGAAGTGACAAGGTGCTTGGGAAAGAACAGGGATAAAGGAGGAAGATGAATGGGCTTGTCTTTGCATCCACATATTAAAGACAAGAGACCTGTTGAATATTATGTCCACCAGAGCACAGCAGATAGATTCAAGGGACTTCTGAGAAAATTTGGAGCTATCCAAAGTGCAGTATGTAAAGTGCTTGATGGTTGTAGAGGGAGGAATCCAGCAACATAGACTATTCAGCTAGTTTTCATAGTGCATTGCTTTACATACACACACACACACACACACACACACACACACACACACACACACATGTATATCTATATCAGAGAAAGCAATTGGCAGAGAATATATGGCAGTTTGATACAGAGCATTTGAAGACAAGAGGCAGATTTGCTGCATATTCGCACAAAAGGGTAACACCTGTGCTAGAACAGAAATACTTAACATGTTTACAACATAAAGCTCTATTCATTCACTAATCCCCTTAAAATCCTGCCACAGTCAGTGGAGAAATAGGTAACACTTGTCTAATCTATCTAGGTCAGTACTTAAGGATGAGATGAACTGTGTACTTTCCTCTGACTGTGAAGAAAGAAAAATTAAGCTTTAGATGCCCATGTTTAATCAGGCAAATCCTATGACAGGTATAAAATAGAGTTGTTTAGACTGAAGAAGGGACAACTGAAGGACAATAGTAAGAGTTTTCAAGTAAAGTGCAGTAATTTAACTTACATGTCCATGGTAGGTGAGGTAATTTATAATGGAGTACATTGCAACAAAAGTGGTTCAGATTAGATTTTAGTTAATGATATGAATGGAATTCTAGATGGGATTTCCTATGAAGATAATGAAACTTTTATCATGTGCACTTCCTAATGACAGGATGCATAACTATCTGCTGAAAATAGCATAGTATCATTGATTCACCTTAAGAAGAAGAGACCAATGGAGATCACTTCCAGCCCTGTAAGGTCATACACACTAATTAAATATGGAAGAGTAGCATTGAGAATTTCAGAACCCTTAGTGAGGGACACTTTAATATAGAAGAACCAAGCAAAACAGATGAACAGATACAACACAGAATGATTGAGGAAACCCAAACAGCAAGCAAAACATGCCTAATGTCAGACATTAGTTAAAAGCAAATCTGAAAGTTCAGAAAATGTGGTCTGATTGAATGTCTGAATGAATCTGCATTCTACAGAGTGAATGAAGGCTACAGAAATGTTATAAAAGGACCTGCAGAGATAGATAGGTTACCTCTAGAAATCAGCTGAGTATAGAGTCATGGCAGCAGTGGAATATGATCATACATACTGCTAAATTATTAATTAATTCTGGTACGGTTTTAGCCTTCTCCAGTTAGCCTTCTCCAGTTAGCATTCTCTTAGTATTCAGGCACAGGTCAGGAGTTAGCACTGCCATGCATTTTCTGCATAAGCAGTTCGGGTAGAGGAAGAATCTAATTCTGTGGAAACAAGCCGTTCTATTCCACTTGGCCTCAGGGCCTCAGAATAGTTCCAGGCTCCATTTCATACGGTGGTGCATATATAGCCTATATTTGTACCTGCAAAAGCAACAACAGTTTGATTGTTGGAGAGCAGTTGTGAGAAAACAGACTGTGGAAATTTGACTTCACAATTGTCAAGGCAGAAGCTGAGAAGGTACATTTTGTGTTGGCAGAAGGGTAAGATAGAGTAGGAAAGGCTTTTTACAATGGTGTTGATCAGTGAAGAGACAAAGGGCTGTCAAAAGCAAGCCAGTGTGGAAATATGTGCCTTACAGCCTGGCATTTATGGAACAATTGAGTAGATTTTTCTGCAACCAGTGAGTACTTGATGAAAGTACAGTGAAATGCACCATCATTTCCCAAACCATCAAGCCATATCTGAGAGAACTATACTGTGCACTGGGTTTAACAGTAAACCTGTAATACTCTAATGTTAGAGAAGGGTAAACTAATAAAGAGCTTTGCTCAGACTTTTACTTAAGAAATGTGGAATAAGTAAATTGTAGCCACTTTTCAGTTTTTTATATTGAGTCTAGTAGAACTGATGTTCAGTACTTGCAATAATATGGTACTAAATCAGAAGTTTTCACAAGAGATAGTGACAAATATTGCTGAAAAATTACTTCAAAATTGGATGAATATAAACATTATCATACTGAGATATACTACTGACTTACAAAGGGAATAATAACTGGAAATGAGGTCCAAAGTCCATCTTGTCTTGGTCTCTCATTTCCAGCAATAGTCAGAACAAAATGCTTCCAAGAAATGGGCAAAAACTCCGCAATAGAAAAGTCTGCCAGTTAGTAAAGGCATCGTTCTTTGAGGTAAAGGCTTGAAGGTCTGAGACTTTTGTAGTTACAAAGAGTGACTATGTAGCTCTAAATTTTGGTGATAGTTTGTTAAGAGAATTCTAAATATTTCTTGACTTCCAATGTCTTTGTTCTCTCTTGCTAATTTCTTGGCCCTGAGAAGTTCCTACTGTAATGGGTTGTATCCTATGTGGTGTAAAATGGCCACTTCTTTTCACATGTTGTTCTACTTCTTGATATTCCTTTGTATTATAAATGATTTGCGAAAGACTTTTTAATAACTAAAGAGTTCTCTTCTGGGCCTGGTTGCACTTCAGGTTTGTGGCTTTTAATCAATAGTGAGCTGTCTTTCATTAAAGGCCTCAAACACAAGGGAGGACAGAGACCAGCTGGAAAGTGTTGTTTTACTGAAAAATAAATGAATCAACTGACTGACATTCAACCTGGAAAAATAAAGTTAATGGAATACATAAGAATTTTTTTTGAGTATATAATACATCGGTTCCCAATAGGTGGGGAACAGAATCAAGGGAGCCAGAAGTAGTGGGTGGGTGAGGGTGGATGGGAAGGGTCAAAAAACTTTTTATGCTGCAGAGTCTCAGAATACTCTACAGAAATACTGAGAATACCTGCAGCCTGAACTGCAGTCACAAGGGGATCTCTGATCTCTTACAAACCCTTCCAGTTCTAGCTAAAGAAAGTTTATTAATTTCCTAGTGAGAAAAGACAATGTCTTAGTATGTGTGACCTTCACAAGACAATGTGAGGTGTCTCTCCAGTCTCTGTATTCATCTCCTTGAGGGGTTGGTTGATCTGAGTAGAGGCACCAGATTTGCCTTTGGGAGGCATCGTGAAGGGAAGGCTGTGCTCTTGTTTTCCTCTGTATTTGTCCACTCTAGAAACTCTTACAGTGTGTTCTTCCAAGGCTGATGCTGCTGAAACTGTACTATCTGGACCTTGAAGTAAAAATTTGGCTTTGTGTTTCTCCCTGTGTTCATTCCAGAGCATATCTCCCCCTAATTTACAAAATAAAACAATATTTTGATGTGTGGGACTTAACAAATATACACCTACAGTCACAATCTTGTTAACAGAGTCAACATAATCTAAAGCCAGCAGCAGTAGGGAAATTAAGTGAGCTCGGGTAACCCTTTGTAGTCTTATGTTTATTTTTGTCTGATGAGCAAGCTATTAAAGAATGTGTGTGCATCCATTAAATTGTCTAGATTGGGGCTATCTTCACAACCACTCATTTTTGTTGGAAAAGGAACTATTCCGATGATTTCCTGAAGATCATTAGCCAATGAAGTTGAAAAGGATTTGTTTTCCTTTGTTATTGGCCCTTGTTTCATTAGTATGGCATCTCTTTCTGTCTATTCTTTCCATCACAGTAAATTCATTTCCTTAGCCCAGCAAAGAACACAGTATCATTTTTATGTAATTAAGATACAGACTACAGAGCAAACCACACAGAATGGGCTCTAGTCATTGCACTACAACACAGAGCTATTTTTAAATTAATCAAGGGCATGTGTATCTCTGAAAGTTTATCAGGGTTAAGTCAGAAATACATAACCTTTTATATTTTATGGATATGTGCACCATGTGTAAGTCATTTTTTTCAATACTTTTTTCCGTAAAGACATAGTTCCAAATCATCTTGAATTTCCTCAGACAACACAGTGTGACCCCTCAGTTTTCAGTGTGAGTTTATGATTAATTTAGCCCTAATCTAATCTTTTTCTTACGAATAAGCAGACAGATCTTCTTTGGATATTCAATAATCAAGCAAGAAGTTTAAAGACTTGAGGAAAAATACATATTTCAGTCCAAGTACAGGAAATCTCTGTATTGCTTCAAGAATCAAGTATAAAGTTTATCTGTCCTGAGTTAGAAATGTATTTCTTCCCTGAAATTTGCACAACTTCGTAAGTTCTAGCATAGATCTGTTGGTACCCATAGAGTCAACGGACAAGAAATTGGTTTAGAATGCAGTTCTAAAATCTTTAGAAAACAATAATAATAATAATGGTAGACATGCATTTCTTAAAAATCAGGAAATTTTCTATGTCACACATTGTTTGCTTGGCTGCACTGTGGCTGTATCGATGTGTTTGAAGTTCAGCTCAATAGATACAGGTATTCATCTAACAACTGGCTACTTGAATTGGTGATTAAATAACCCAAAGCACTGAAAAGCTTGATTGATTTCAGTCATTATTGTTCATGAAAACTAATAATTTAGCTGAAGGATATTAAGTCCTTGCTGTGACACTTTGGGTTAAAGAGCTACCAATGATATAAAGCACTCTTTTCTTTTCTGGATCCTTGATTTGAGCCCAATCAGGGTTCCTCTATCACAAAACCCCCACAAATAAATCAAACACATTTTGGCACAGTTTGTCGTCTCTGCTTAGCAAATGTATGAGACTGAACTGACACTGATCCTTAATCACCTTTAATCCATGGAGAGGGAATGATCCTACCAGGGCAGGAAAAAGGTCATTGGCAGGATCATGGGGAGAAGCTAAGTTGGCAGTAAATTTCATAAGCCTGACCTGGAAATAAATGAAGGGCTTCCATTTTCAAGCTAATCTGTGTATATTAAAGATCTGAATATAAAAAGTTACAGCATTTTAAGAAGGTATTTATGTGTTAAAAACACAATAAACATATTTTTCTGTTTAAACTTTGATTTCACTTTTAATCTCTAAGACCTAATTGTTTATGATAGTTAATTAACACTAGCTTTTTTTGTTATTAAATCTTGGTGACCTGGTTATGAATTACAAGGGGTATCAGCAACTTGAGGTGAAATAGAATGTAATAAAAACACTTTGGGGTTCTACAGCTGTCACCAGGTACCTTGGCCAGTTTCTGTAGATTTACAACCACATTTTTTTGTTTGTTTTGTGAGAAGGAATGAAGGAATATTTACAAAGGCCATGATACTGGAAAAATTCATGTTATAAGCTTCACTTTCTGTGCTTTGGAGTATCCCACTGACTCAGGCTGACTCATCATGCGTAAGTCCAGTATATGCAAAAGTACAGATTTGAAGGAATGGGATTATACCATGGAAATTAAGAACAAAGCCCACTCAAATTTGCTTTAGACTGTTAAACCAAGTAAAGATATTGAATAAACAAAAAAGTGTTTACAGGAAAAGCTGAAGAGCTTCTGTATGTTCTTTTCCTAGAAATCCTTGGCTGGTTCAAAGCCAAATCTTTAGGAGCCTGTTTCCTAGGTATGATTTGAAAGTGCTGGGGTACTGGGGTTTTGCCTTGCAGGCAGAGGATGAGAATAAACAGTTTTTGTTCCTTTCTTCCAAAGTCTTTTCAGGAGAGAGCTGCAGTTGATGTACCCTCAGTGAGTAGAGAGATGGCTTCATAAGTCAAATACCTGCGAGACAGGTTTTAGGATTTAACTCCAGTGTTGATGCTGCAAACCATCCTTGCCCCATAAAGAGCTTTCAAGCCACTGTGTGTGTCTGTGACTGGAGTTGTGGAGCACTCATGGTCACATCCGTGAGAACTCCCTCCTCATTTCAGGGTCTGAATATCCAAGTTACCGAAAGAACCAATGTAAGTGGTGTTCATCTCATTTACACATCCCATCATAGCTGTGCTGTGGTGGGGTTCTTCAGACACTGAATGTTCTCATGGTTTATCACTGCTGGAGTCGCTCCTTCAGCAGGGTAGAGCTGGCTGGTGTTTGGGAGGAAGCTCTACAAGTGCACAATTTCTCATAAAACTGAGGCGACCACTGCATGCACCTTCATTTTATGGCTTATTTCAGTTGAACCAAGTATCAGTCAGGGACTGATGGAAGACACACCAATTTCAGACTACAGGACAGTTCTCATCCTTCAAATATTTAACATTATCACTTCAAGCATTCCTGCTAAAAGCGAAGAGGCAAGACATCATATGCAGAAATGTGTAGGTGCAATATAAGGTCCTCTAAGCCTTTTGTGTTGGCTTCACTAAGCCAGTTCAGAGAAGGATTTTAAGCAGTTTTCTCACAGAGGCACATCTTGACTTTAGGTATTTACAGGCTAACCCTTGGCTCTGTTTTTGAGGTTTTCTTCATTGGATAGCTGTGAAGATTTTATTACTTGGTCACTGTAAAATGCAAGTTCAAGGTAGTGGTGGGCAATTCTAAGGGAACATGATGAAATTGACTCTAAATTTAATTATTGATAAAGAAATATTTTTCAAGGACTAATTAATAGACATTTTTACACAACATTTTTCACTCACAAGTATTTTTAAGACAGTCTACAAAACACATTTCATTGTCATAGCAGCCTGAAGCATGTTTTTAAAATGAGAAAACTGAGACATAGAGATTTTGTAATTTGCACAGGGTCTCAGAGGATTTCAGTGATAGTTTAGAAAAATTCCAGGCCTCCTGACCTTTTGTCCCACAGCCTTATCTTTCACGTATAACAATTTTTCAGAATACTAATTTCATTTTTCTTTTACTTTTACTGAACCCTGGATATTTCTTTCTTCTGTGAGTGTTGGAGACTAGTGGTGAATGCCAAACAGGTTGAAGCTACACACTCACCCTTATCCAGCATGGATGCTGAGGTCACAACTCCAGCAGAGCTTCCACACAGCCCATTATGTGCATTCCCTGCATTTGCATTTTGAGCCACAGTCCTGCAGGTTTCTAGATGTGCTTTATTTTGTGCAGTGGCTGGTTCTGCAGGTTTGGGTGAAACAGCTTCATCACGCAGGAAGTTCATCATGTGGGCTCTGCATTGCATTTTATATTCTACTTGAATTCATGACAAACCCAATAAATATTTTTTCCAGGACTCCTGGTAATGATTCTGGGAATCTCTAGAGATTTCCTGCTAAAGCAAGCATTGGCACAGATTGGAAATCTTTTCAGAGACTGTAACACCAGGTGGCAAACACTGAGAAGGTGATCTCACAGGACAACCTTCCTCTTCAAAGCCTAGTGAAAGATTTCAGAGGCCATTCATTTTGTCTCAGCTTCTGGTTGTGCCCAGTTCACAACCTGATTTTCAGAGCTGCTGAAAAGCTCAAAGTAACAGTCCTTGAGAGCCTTTTGAGATGGCTTTCTAATTGCACACAAAAGGAGTAAGTTCTGAGTTATTTCCTTAGAAAAAGCAGCTTGGTATTCATGAAATAAGGAAACAGAAAAAGTTTTTTTGAAAAGGAAAGAACTAAATACTCAAAAAATGCCAAGGTTAGCAGAGTATAGCATTAGGAAATAGCAGAGAGATTTCTCCCTGAACTTGTGACTTAGCTTTTGAGAAAAATAGCTTTTCTGAAGAAGCCCAGATTGACATTCCACAGCAGCAAGAGAGAAGGTTACTGTTCCTGCTTTATAATGGTATATCTTTAAATATAGCTTTCCATAGAAAGTAAACATCTTACAGTAATGTAGATTAGAGGGAAGCAGTGGATTTAGGATATTTTGACCTTAATAAAAATTTTTACAGTGTCTCCCATTATGTTCTTTTAACAAAGTTTGGGAAATATGACATACCTGAAACACCTACTGGAAAGATGTATGACTGTGTGGAAAATGGGATTCAGGAAGATTTTTGAAACTGGAAAGATGTATGTAGTAGGGTTTTGTAACAGTCTTATCTTCATTCCTTTGGTATTCAGTAGCTGTGTTAGGGATGTGAGTGGTGGAATACAGTGTGTGTGTTTGCTGAGGTTACAGATAGCACCATGCTAGAATATGCTGCAGATGTCAGGAGAGGGAAAGGATCAAAGTGACCTTCACAAGCTAAGAGAAGTGCTGGGGGGCAAGGAGAGGAGAATGCTGTCATTCCTTGAAGAGCCAAGTTGTTCTGTACTTAAATTTCTTAGAAGGATGGTAAATTACTGGTTAAGCAGTAGTTCCACAAGAAAAAATCATGGGAATATTGTGGGTCACAAGTTCATGTTGGTTAGCATGTTGTAAAGTGAGGCATGATTCTCATACATACGAAGAGGTACAAGGGCTGAAAGAGGTGCAGCTCTGCTGTTGAAGAGGGAGAGACACAGTGGCATGAGCTGAAAGCCTCTATTAGTAAAATTCAAGAGAGATGTATCCACGGGAAACCAAGAAAGAATAGTAGCAGACATAGAGAATGGTACCTAGAAGAAGAGGTTGATGTGAGTATAAGTTATCTGGCCTTTGTAGATATTTGCCCTGAGATTAATTGCATTAACCGTGTTTGCAATTAGAGGAGCTCAAGGCAACACACTTAAAGTGAATGCGTCAAATATGTGTGTGGATCAGTTTCCTGGGGCAGCAAGGTTCATAATTAATTGCATATGACATTAAAAAGTACTTCCTTTTATTGTTTTGTATTTAAATGTATTGTGCTGTAAGAGAGGAAAAACCATTGTGTCATGAAGTATCACGAATATGATGGCAACAGATCTTTAACTGTACTTCTTTGATTGTTTTCCCCACCATTCTCAGTTTTGCAGTGTCCCTCAGGGGTTGTGGCTGTCAGCATACAGCATACACAGTTCTTCAGGTGTGGTCACACAGTGTGATTTCTGTAGTGGTACTGCAGAATTCTGTATCATCCTCCTCTTCCTATTTATGAAACTTAGTACATGGTCTGATTGGACTTCTGAATTAACGTGGATCGTGAACACCAGTTGTCTTGGGTGGAATCATTCTGATTCCATTCTTCGCATTGATTTATAAGCTTGTAATGGAAAAAAAATACTCTGGTTTTTTTTCTACATGTATCTTGATTTCTTTAATTTGAACTTCACTAGTGCATTGATTTTTTCTCCCTTATTGGATCTCTCACATTCTCACTGACTGTTCCTCACAAAGTGACTAACATCATGTCCTGTGCAAATGCTGTCAATAAAGTACTTATCCATTTACTAGATCATTAAGAAATAAGGCACCCATTGTTTTAATATCAAGGTGGACTAGAACCTTAGGCCAGGATTCATTCCACCTCAGTTCAGGTTAAGGTCTAAAGGTTTTATCACTGAAAATAGAGTCATCTTGAGAAGTGATTTAATCCATCCCAGAAATGATCAATTTGCCAAGTGTGTTCAATGATTATTTAGAGATTTTAAAACAAAAATTTTAAATTGTATTATTTTATTATTATTAATTTAAACTTTATTTTATAAATTTATTATTTTAAAAATATTTAAATAACCTTCTTTGTTGTTATGAAGACCAGATTATCTAAGCCTATTTTTTTTAGTTGCTTCCAAACTCCTTATCATATTACAATCTTTGATTTTACAGATGTTTAATTCCAGCCAAAGTTTGTTGTGTGATATGTGAGAGAGTTTTTAAAAGACCTGTAATTTTTGTCATCTGGTTATGCATACTGAAGAATTTACAGATCAGTAAAATGGTATTTTCCTTTGTAAAATTAGTAGCAATTAGATAGTATTTTCTACTCCTGAAGCCATAGGACAGGGTGATTCTTGTGTAGCGAGATTGTTACTAACTTAGCAATTCTCTGTTTAGAGTTCTTTCAAACTTTTTAATATACCTTCTAGCCCTGATATATTCTGTATTCTCCACTGTTGCTACTTCCTGATATCTCACTATTCAAAGAGAAATTGTTAATGCCAGAAAAAGAATATAGAGAGCAGAAACCTCCTGAATGTATTGAACAAGAGAGTTGGATGCCATAAGGGAAAGTCATTTATCTTCCAAGCAGCATTATTATCTTCTTTAGCTGCTCCCTTAGCCTGTAGAAATTCTATTGTAGGCCTCTTGTTTCTGATATACCTAAGGACTATTTTATTGTTTATTTTTAAATCCTTTAATGTTTGTTCTTGGAAACCTACTTTTGCGCTTTGCAATTTCCTCTTACTTAACGCCTGCTGAAGTTTAAGTTCCTGTTTATTGGTTTCCCTAGGATCATGTTTCCAAAATTTGAAGGATTCCTATTTGGTTGAAATAGACTCTTGAACCTTGCTGTTCATCCGGTTTAGCTTAATCCTGCCTTCCTGGTTCCCTTTCTTCACAGTACCCAAACCTTCAGAGGCATTTCCTTTTGAAGTACTGCCCTTACTGCCTTTGGTGTCTTACGGTTTTACTTTTAGGATCTCTATAACTAGTCTCAGTTTACTAAGTGTGTGAATTCCACTTCAGTTCTTATTATTTACTGAAAAAAACACACAAGGCACCCAGAGCTATGAGCAGACCGCACCAAGAACAGGAGATAGGACAGAGGAACCAGGAAGATGGGACAAAGGGAGCAGGGCAGTACTTACTGTTCCCACTGTATGACTGAACTGGGGGTGGAGAGCTCCCCGCAGAGTCCCAGTGGTGTTGAATCTGCACTGGTGTCAGGGTCTGCACTGGCGGCCACTGGTGTTGTCATGCCTGCCCTCCATCCACTGCAGGTACTGCAAGGTAATGCAGAAGCTCTGACTGAAGGTGTGCTGTCTGTTGTGGCCTGCTGACAAGAACCTCATTCTGGGCTGGAAAGTAGAAGTCTTGACATACCAAGATCCTCATGTAGTGCGTTTGGTACAAGTCCTGTTGCCACAGATACCGTTCCAAATCCAGGCTCTTGCACTTAGTGCTTTGGGAAATCTTATAAATCCATAGTGAGCCCCCTTGGTTACCTGAAGGACCAGTGCTTAGAGTAGCAAGGGCTGCACTCCACATCCTGCCTCCTGACACAGAGCAGGGCTTTTGACAGACAGATAGGTAGGAGTTCTGAGCACTAAAGTCATAGTTACCACATTAGAAAAAGGACTCAATCTGAAATTACTTACCTTATGGATTTCCTCATTATAGACTCGTGGAATGGTTTGGGTTGGAAAGGACCTTAAAGATCATCCAGTTCTAACTCCCCTGCCGTGGCTAGGGACCAGGTTTTGCAATGCCCCATCCAACCTGGCCTTGAACACTTCCAGGGATGGGGCACCCACAGCTTCTCTGGGCAACCTATGCCAGGGCCTCCACCACCCTCACAGTAAAGAATTTCTTCCTAATATCCCATCTAAACCAGCCCTCTTTAAGGCCATTCCCCCTTGTCCTGTCACTCCATGCCCTTGTGAGAATTCCCTCTCCATCTCTCTTGCTACCTCTTTGGCTACTGGCAAGTGCTATAAAGCCTCCCCAAATCCTTCTCTCATCCAGGCTGAACAGCCTCAACTCTCTCAGCCTGTCTTCACAGGAGAGGTGCTCCTGCCCTCTGATCAGTTTAGTGACTCTCCTCTGGACTAGTTCCAATTTTCTTTCCTATCTCTTATTTAAGATTTTCCTAGGTGATTTTTGAAGGTGCATTCAAAGATATGTCCTTCTGAAAACAGGGTGTGTAATCCATCTGTTTGGAGCTGAATTGAGAAGACAATGACCTATGTCAGGATGTGAGCTCAACAATGCTGTAGATGCACAGACTTTTGCCAGCTGTACCAAAGGGTTAGATGACTGGGTTGCTCGACATGAAACTGCACAGAGACCCCTTTGGCCAGCAGAGTAGGATGGGACCAGCAGATTTGCTGGATTGCCTGTGACAACCTTTTCATCTTGTCTAGGAAAGGAAGAACTTGCACTAGCTGCATTCAGTGTTTAACTGAAGAAGGCAGAGCTCTGCAGGCATACAACAGAATTGCATCTTTTTTGGCTGGCTCTGCAGTAGATACTACTTTCTAGGATTTTTTTTTTTTTTTTTCATTTGAGAGCATTGGCTTTGTCTTTTAACATTTGATCTCCAGTGCCATCACTCATTTCTCTGGTGGCATTCTGTTTCCTTAGAGCACTGCTGGCATTCAGCCAACTCCGTATTTTGGTCACCACCAAAGACGTATGTGATTGCCATTTCCTCCTTTACCTCGCAGTGTGAGAATGTTTTACTCCTGTCTCAAAGCAGCATCAGATCCAACTCTGTCATTAACTACTTGTGCACAAAACTTCATTGGTCCAGATTTTAAAAATTGTCAGAATCTTTCCTTTTTCTTATGTTTTTCAGGAGCAGATTTAGTATCTTAAAATACTTTCAGTCATTCTAAGACCTAGAAATTGAAATACTTTTAGATAATTTAATCACATTGGTTTTGTAAGCTGGTGAGAAAGTAGAATATTGTCCTTTATTACCACCTATAGGTTATGAATGTCTCTGTGATCAGAGGTCAGGAGAGGCTTGGCCATCTTATTAGCTCAGTAAGCTGACTGGTCCAAAAGAGAGATAAAAGAAGTGCTAATTCTTTGGCTAGCTTCACATTTCTTCAGTACAGCACTGATGACAGAGATGGATAGCCCTTATTAAAACATCCTTTGAAGGTCCTGTCATGTTCTGGAAACATAATGTGTGGAGCAGCTCCTGATTCTGCAGTTGAATACATGAGGTTTGTTGTAGCAGTAGAACTCCTAGTCTACAGTGCTTGTTCAAAGCCAGGTTTTGGACTGTACATTGAGCTTCTGTAGGTTCTGTTGTGAGAAAAGTCAGGCTGTGTAGACACAGTGTAATCCTTCTGTGTCAGAATGTTTAAACTGGTGAATATTTGGGCATCCAGACGAACCAACCCACTTTTCAGAAGTGCATGGTTCCCATTGCTGTCTAACATACAGGGAATATGCCAGAACTCAAGACTTCATAAAATTCATTAGGTGTCCAAACATTAGACTCAATCATTTATGTCTCTGAGACAGTATCTTGCAGATCAACTCAAAATAAATTGCACTGAGCCATTTTTAATACTTTACATTCCAGAAAGATAAGGATTAGACATTTGGTGTCCAGTCCAGACTGGGCAGGTACCATCCATTTCATGCAGGACAACCGTGTATTTGTAGTTGCCATTGTTTTTACTTTTTGTTGTGTTGCATGTTTGAATGACTTGCATATTGAGATGTCAATAATTTAATCATCTACTGATTAATAATGCCTTGTAATGTATTTTTTTTATTTAAAGCTCTGTCTTGAAAACCCTTCATGGGTGATTTATCATACTTTTACTTTTCTAAAAGTTTGTAGTGAAAGCTAGTCATTAGAATTCTTTCTCTGGTCAGGGGAGAGAGAGTCATCACCATGGGTTGACCTAGAGGTCTGTAGGATAAATGGATAGAGTTACGAGCCAAAGATCCTTTCCATTAATTATGGATTTAATTAATAGGAGGTGACTTAATTCAGTCTGTATGCCATTTAATCATTTGGTTAGGTGAGATAAAACTGCTCTTTCTGTCAGTGGCATTGTTTTCCTTGGGATTGTCAAGATGATGACTGCTCTAGTTGCCCTGCTTTTTTGCAGAGTTGTCTCTGTACTGTTTTTTCTAAAAGCTTTGCTGTGTATTTTGCTGTATTTACATTATTGCCTGTTTCTCTTTCTGCAGCCAACATCTTGTATATGGCAAGCCAAGAAATGATGAAGGTGGTGGAGAGAGACAGTACAACCATAAAGCAAAATTTAAAGAAGGTAAGTATTTAATCCTCAGTTTTCAAAGGAAGCCCACATGCATGAGGAGATGTTACCCCCAGTTATATTTGTGAGAAACCAGAATTTCAGCAGGCTTGATTCTGCTTTTTTTTGAGTGTCATTCCATTAGCTTTGGAGAAGCCATTAAAGGGGTCACTGATCCTTAAAATGTGTTGATCCATACCTTTGCAGATGTAGCATTCACTGCTATCAGATGTACCAACCCATCTGGTTTGTTTTCCTTGCTGGAGGAGAAGCAGTCTGTGTTCTGGCTGAGCCTGAGGTGTGGTTCCAGTGGGGCCTGTAGTCACCTGCTTTCTGATCACACAGGCAGGTGGCCAGCCAGGACATGAGGGACTGATGGACCAAATCCTCTGACTTTGCTGCTGGACAGGTCAAGAAGAATGTGTATCCTCTGTGCTGGGGGGTGTCAGTTTTTATCATGGGATTCTGCAGGCTCAATCTGTCCACGGCTTCAAAATGTAACAGAGAGGAGTCAGCAAAATTATGGCTCCACCGTTTCAGCCATTGGATGGTAGTGTAAGAGAAATTCCTCAGAGGCTGGAGCTACTGCTCTACAGGTGAATTAATTCATTTCAGGGACCTTTCTCACACTGAGCTTTCTTGGATTTGTTGTTGAAAGAGATTCTGTAAAGTTCTTATCTGGACCAGCTGCATTTTCCCAGTCACGGTTCAGGGGTTGGCACAGGCCAGGAACTGTTTTAATTGGAGTTCTGATGTGGTCACCCTGTGGTCACCATGTTTTGGAGGCTGAGATAATTTAATAATGTGACCATGGTCAGACAATTCCACATGGCTTATGGGCCAGAAAACTGTCACATTTAATAAACTTCCATTGAGATAGCCTCTGTGTGAGTAGATAATCAGTATAACATATTATTCTACTGTGTCCTCTTCCTTCCCTCCATTTTTTTGTATCACCCCTGTCTTTTTGCTGGAAGAATGATTCCAGCGCTTTGCACTGGAAGAGATTTTCCTCAGAGAATGGGGTTTTGTAGGACAGAGGTCCTAGATCTCTGCAAAATTACTCTGTGCCTTTTAGATAGAAATGGTACAAAGTTCACTTCATAAAACAGTTTTTCTTTTTGTGTCTGAAAATAGATTTATTTTTTATTTAGCCCATTTGCCTTCTCTGCACTTTGAAAGGTATGTTCATATTTTAAAGGAGTTGAAGTAGCACCTGTGAACAGGGGTCCTTGCACTGCACCTGGCATGCCTGGGCTGTTTCATTTCTGTTGCAGAGCACTCAAAGTTTTCCTGCACTTCGTGCGGAATCTCAGTGAAGAGACTGAAGGGCTCATCTTGCAGACTGCAGATACTCCCATTGTCTTAAACGAAACTTTCAATGGATTGGTCCAAACCCCAGCCAATTCAAGGAAAACAGTTGATTTTATTGACTGAATCACCCCTCTGAGTGTCAGGGAGCTGGAGGGCCTGCCTGTTCCCTGAGTGTGAGCCAAGGCTGACCCCACACAGGCAGTGCCTTCTCCAAGCAGGATGCAGTCCCACAGCACCTGAGCAGAACACAGAGCAGGGTCTATTGACTGTCCCAGACAAGGCAAAACGATGAACCAGGTCCAGCATCCCTCCAGGGAATTCAGTCAGGAGTGAAGGGGGACAGAGACAGGAGTGGCGACAAGGCTACAGCATGGGTCCAAAGTCTGTCCAGGAGGGACTGCCAAAGCCGGGGAAGGGAAGCTGCAAAGTGGGAGCCATCCAGGTGACAAGCTGTGTGCAGTGTAGGTCTGATGTCAGTCTGGGACACAGGGCCAGGGCTGGAGTCACTCCACAGTGTAGCTTGAGAGGCTGAGACTAAAGGCAAAGGACGGAGCTGGAGACCCTGGAGCCCTGTGCAGGGAGCATGGGCTGGGGGCCCGGTAAGGCTGGGTGCCAGGTAAGGCTGGGCAGGGCTGTCAGTGCCCTGAAGGGTGGGACTGCAGATCCCTGTGTTGGCCAGAGTAGAAACTGAGGAGTGCAGGAGGAGGACTCCAGCTGCTTGTGGAAATGTTAATCACAAATACATGTGCCTGAAGTTAGGCATAAATGCTTTGTTGGGTGGGACTGCAGTGGTGACAATCAGCTGCAGCTCCGGTGACTTCAGGTGGTCTATCAGATGCTTCACATTGCAAAAATTCTGATTTCTTGTACTGAATGAAGGCCCACAGCAAACAGTAAGAGTTTGCAGGTGTCCTAGTCTGCTCCATCTGTGCTTTTGTTGACTCTGTCAATCTAAGCATGGCCTTGGCAGGCAGGAGCTGTTCTAAACCTGTGTTAACTTTCTTTTATTGATTCTTCTACATCCTTGCATGTGTGGCAAACATACTCAAGAAAGCAAAAAGCTGAAGCAAGCTTACAAGAGTTGGCAAACTGAAGAAAAAACTGGTTTAAAAATGAAGCTAAATGCTTCTCTTTTTTCATCTAGTAATTTCTGGGAATGTAAGAATTAAGGGAAAAATTTTCAGTTGGCATCATGTTAAATTTGAAGAGTATTGACAATAAAAATGGGCTTAACTTATAAAGGTTGGAAGTTTATAAAAACAGCAACTATAATCCAAGTTGCTATGGAACTGGCAAGCTGTTACTTCAAAAAATGTATACTGTTTAGTAGTCACTGTGATCATATGGTAAAAGCCAATCTTAACACCTGACTTTGCCAGCTGCTGTGGAATAGAAAAGTTATTTCTGGATCTTATTTGCATTCTGTGATCTGAAAGAAGAGACACAAAATTATTCCAATCTTCCCATGTCCAGGTTTAACTACAATTAATACTAGCTAGAGACCAGGAGAAATGTTATCACCAGACTTCAGATTCTTAGTCTAAAAAAGTTAGTAGCTTGGATTTATGGTGAAAGAATGGGAGCTGGAATATTGTTTGGATAATTAAATGAAGTTTTTTCACTTAAACTCTTTTAAAGTCAGAAGTTGTGCACATTGAATAGCAATGGAATTCTATGAGGAGGATGGAAACCTGTCTTCTAACAAAGTAATATAAGTAATATATGATAGAGCCTTTGAAATATTGTGTAAAACTATTTGTCCAGGTCAAGCAGTACAAGAATGTACAGGAATTTGAGCTTCTTATTGCATTGACATGGGGGGTTGTGATAAACCAGAAACGCCAAACAAATAAGGTAAGGGATGCTGATAAAAGATTTCCTCAGCTCTGGAGGTTAATTATTAGCTGATCATGTCTAAGGCCGCTGAGCTACCTACGTTCTTTCACTGTAATAACACCAACTCCCTTTCCTAACAGAAGCTGGAGGCAGAGATACTACTGAACTAGAGGAAGTTTATTGTAATTCCTGCAGTAAAGGAAGTGGGTGTAATTCCATGTTCTTAAAAGATGGATCAGCACTGAGCATCACGGAGCTTTTACAAATAGAATAAGAAAAAAATTAAAAGGCACAGGAAAATGGATGTGCTGGGCATTCACTAGCGTGCCTGGAATGGACAATGATATTTCCTTGTAGAGATTCTCTACAGCACTTAACTTTTTAAGTTTGTGTCATGACCCATTCACTGCTCTCTTTTAAGACTTGGCCTTATTGACTCTTTTTCTGTCAAGTAAGCTTATAAACCTGTTATAATAAATATAACCTTATAAATCAAGGAGATAATTGCACAAAAGGGTAGAACAAGGGTGCTTATAGAGCAAATTCTCTTTTAAAATAATCACCCCTCAGATTTTATATTTATTGAGAGATACATCTCATTCATTACTCCATGTGTAATACACAGTAGTCCTATTTTGAAATGTAGGATCTGCTCCAAAGCTCTTTTAAATCCATTGAAGAGCTTCCACAGGCTTCAGGAATTCTTGAATAAGTGAATTTTCTGTAGGGGTTCATAGTTTTTTAGGATCATAAACCATCTCCTCCAACTGCAGATCAGGATTCTTTTGCTTAGCATGTTAAACCAAAAAACGTTTACGTGCTCCTTGAGTTTTTTGCCAGTGGTCTGGTGTCGCAGTTACATTGATTGCATAAGAAAAAAGACAGGAAACATCTGAAGTAGAGATACAAAGATGAAAAAACTGACCTGTTGTCTGAGAAGAAAGGTATAAACTGGAAGTTAATGGATATATCAACCTATTTTCACTCAAACTCTGGAAGTCTGTGTTGTAGGTGGCTTCTAACCACTCGTATGTAGATGGTTAGGTGGGGAAGAAATTCAGTTTTGAAAAAAATTAAATTAATGAAGTGAATATTTACTGCTTCTTGCATTTAGAATTTAAAGCAGTGCAAGTTTATATCACACCAATGATACCATAGATGATATGTTCTCCCAGAGTAACAACTAAACACTGGCATGCAGAGACTTGGAAAAATAGCTGAAGAATTAAGTATTTCCTTTCCACAGAGAAGTGCTAGGTTTTTCTTTTGCAAAATTGTCCTTGCTACAGAAATTCTTTAAAACTAAGCAACCAAGAACTATTTTGACCCCTGAAGCAGCTGTTTTCATGTTGCCCAGTGTTTTTGTTTGAGTCTCTGTAGACATCCATGGGGGTTTGTAATTATTCCCAGTGAGAGGAGCATGATCTGAAGATACGTGCTTAAAAGAATTCTACAAATACTTTGCCTGCCCACAGACTGAGTGAGGTGCTTGCCTACATTTGTGAAAAACCTTCCAAACACTCTTTCTGAATAGGTGCAAAGTGTTCTCTCGAGCCAAGAACACCTCCTTTTTTGGCTGGTCTCACATCCTTTTTGGCCTACGTTCCCAGGAGGTGCAGAGTTGAAGCCAGGGAAGTTGCACATGTGCTTGGGGATTTTGGTGCCTGTGTCATTTAACCACAAGAACAACCTTCTCTTTGAAGTGCCCAGAATGCCTAATCAGGGATCAGCAGCTTCTCTCCTCTCTGGAAAAGGATCCCAGTGAGAATTTTAAAAAGTCAGTGTACCACCATATCCTTACCTGTGATGTTTCACTTACTCTGTAACTGAGTGCCTGTTACCATCATTTGTGCTGTGTGGTATTCTAGGAAAGAAGTGATGACAAGAATTTCCAAAATGTTTGGGGTGGGTATAAGGTGTGTGCTGCACACAATGAGCAAAGACAGTGGTATTTCCCCAGCCTTCTGAAGAATATTTAAAAGTTACCACTGACCCCTTACTACCCCTTTATTTCTTACCTCCTACTGTGCACACCACTGGGAAACATTGCCGTTAACAGCCAGATGCTGATCCTGCTGTTGCAAGAGCAATTTGACTGATTTACCTTAGATAAAGTCCCACTGAATGTAGATGGTGTCAGGCTGATACTGAGAGGGAAAAACTGTTTGCAGTAAATATGGTGGGAAGCATCTGTCCCAGCAGTAGTATTGCTTAAATAGTGGTTTCAGGTCTGTTTGTTTTTATTTTGGTATTTATACAGGCTTGACTTCTGAAATATTCATGTTCCTGACACATCTAAATATATACCCTCGAAATGCTTTTAAGTCTTTAAAAGTAACATAGATAATATAAATAAGTTAATCACCCTGATTTGTTGATAAATCCTGTGCATCCTTTTTAAAAGTACAGTTTTACTTTGCATTGAGTTTGACCCATCATTATCTGTGAGAAAGTGGAAATAAAAGTGGCCTCTCTTGATCTCATGGGTCTTTGTGCAGAGCAGTCAGTGGCACTGCTAACACACTGCAGCGGAGTTAAAGAGAAGCCTTATTCCCTTTGTCAATTTACCAAGTTTCAATAGCAGTGAAGGCATGAAAACTGTGTAGATCACCATACTTGACACTGGGGAGAGCAGTAACACACCAGGAATCACATGCCAAATTAGACACTACATCATGACCAGTCTGAGGGTTTGCATCCTAATTTCTCCGATAGTAAAATGTTTCGCCACCTCCTTCCCAGCCAGGGAAGCTGGTTTTGTTTTTTATTTATTCTGGTTTAACAAAAGTGGCCACCATCCTTATGTTAAATGAAGTCACCGCAAGCACTTGAACTACCCATTACAGCTTTGCTACAAGTCCTACAGGTCAGTATTTAAAAAGAGCATCGTGTACCCCAGATTGTCAACTGCCTCTTCTCAGAACAGTCCAACTGGAAACCTTCGGCTTCACGCTGCCCTTGGACAGTTGAGAAAACCCAGTTCTGGTAAAACAAGCTGAGAAGTAAGTTCCCAGGACCTTACCATCCAACTATCTGATCTCAACCATGGCAGGATCATGAGGGAGAGAGATGGTATCTCAGAGAACCGTATCCCAAAGCATTTAGGACTTCCTAGGGCAATGCCAGCTCTTCGAATTCCCAGAAGCTAAAGTACAACTGAAGCAAATTAAAAAAATGTATGTCCCAAACCAGTCTGTTCCCATGTCGTTTATCCTATTCTTTTGGCAGGATAAAGTGGAGACACTTTGATAATTCCAGAGAAGCTAAGTCATTTTCTATAAACCTTGGTTGAAACTAAAATTAATTCTGGGATAATGCCTTTTAAACTAGTTTTCATCTGAGAACAAATGGAACTATTCACTGGTTACTGCCGAGAGATGTCAACCAGAGAGAAGCTGCTGTGGCAGCCAGTGAATTCATGTGGGAGTAATACTGATAAAATGTGAGTGTATCAGAGGCAAGGATTTCAGCAAGGACACTGGTGCAGTCCTGCTATTATACATGTGCTGCTCCTTTATATCCACAGAGATCAGTCCTTCACTCTTGGCCGTCACTGAAATGGTGCCTGCCCGTGTAATAAGATCCTAAAGTTATTGTAACATGTACCAAATTCCAGAGAGATAGAAAAAAACTGAATTAATATATTTTAACTTTTTTGATTTGCTTTTCAGTGCTGGCTAATGACAGTTACAGAAGAGGCAGAAAAGAAATCTCTCTGTAATTTGTACTTCTGTGAACTGTCATACATACTGTAACAAGTGCCAATGGAGTCAACTGCAGGAAATCTTTATTATTTTCTTAGAAACTCTTTAAAATGTAAACATCCTGTTGATACAAATCTCAGATTCTTCTGATGTTTACTTAGCAGCTGCCATCATTGTGCAGTGTCAGAGTACACATACCATATTACAGGGTATGAGGCTGACAGAGCCCTATTTGGACTTGTGTTTTATTTTACAGAAGCTAAGGCTGAAAATACTTCTGAGCCATTTAATGGTAAATCATCTTTTAAGAATACTGCTGTTATTTTAAAGCTATTTGAAATTTAGAAATTGTGTAACTGTTTCAAATGCAACATTGAAATGGCTGGCAGAGCCAGCCCACGTCCCCTTTGCTCTGCCCTCAACATCAGATCCTGAAAGAGGACATGTTTTAGTCACTCATAGCAAGCAGGATATTGCATCAGGAATCATAAAGTCTTTGTCATGTCCAGTGGTAGTTGCCATTTCCCTTCTGAGTCAGGAACACCTGGAAGTCTCACCGTTCAATATTGCAAAAGAATAAAAGATAATCCTCTCACCTTCATGGCAGAAAAGTTTAAAAAATGCAAATATTGGAAGGTTTAAACCCAGAGGAAAATTAGAAAGAACTTCCTATTTATTGTTTTGCAAATCTGTTTATTTTTAGCTAGTCTAATTATTTTGGGAGCCTGACTCATCATTTTTGAATGCTTAGATTGGCAGCGGCTTTCTATTGGTGGTGCAGTGGTTGTGCTGACTCAGGATGTCTTTACAGCCATCCACCATCCACAGGAAAATATGCACTTTACAGACCCTTGCAAGCCATTCAGTGCATGCCAGTGTTCCCTGCATTAATGGAGATCCCATGTGCTTCTGGTTACACATGGTTTGTTAATTATTCCTGCCTGCCTGCTGCAATAGCAAAGCTCCTGATGTTAAAATGAAGATGAGGAGATGGATCCTGGAAACTTTTCCTTAAATATATCTAAAATTATTCTGTTTAAATATATTAGGAAAGAAGGCGACATTTTATTTTGTGTCTGTGTGTGACACAGGCAAAGAGCCAGAGACATTTTGTCATTCAAAAGGAGATCCTCAATTTCACAAATGGCAGTCAAGTAGCTGTCAGGTTTCACAGGCCCTGTACCAACATCTGGATTACTGAAAATTTAATTGCAGTCTTGCTGTTTCTCATAATCCGGTAATAAGGAAGCATTTTGAAAACAATTCTGAAATTAAGAAACACTTCTGGTAAAGTTTTGGATGTGCAAGCATGGGCACATGGACAGAATGCACACCCCAACACCTGCACAGGAAATAAGCAGATAAAATAACTGCAGCATCAAATCAAGCTCCCCAAGTCTTCTGTTTAAAAAATGTTCTTAGTTGGTTGTAACAGACCCAAACCTTAGTTGCATATATGACACAAGTGCCTGTCCTACCGTGAACGGGTTTATTTCAATCCAAAGGATTCAACAATGTCTACAGCTAAAGCTTAAGGGAAAATGCATTGTTTTCTCATGGTAACAATTCCTAGCTTGGAGAAGGAGGCTTCAGATTCCAGTGTAGAGGAGACACGTGCTGAGCTGGTAAAGAGGGAGCAGTAAACAGAGAGCAGGAAGAGGCAGGAAGAACCAAAGGCTCTGTTTGTTTGGCCAAAGGAAGGCTTCTGGTGCTATATGAGGTAGTGGATTGGAGCTACCCAAGCAAGGCCATCTTTCCTGAATGTGTGATGGAAATTGGGATGCCTGGTACACATGTAAACACCACAATACAGTGACCTGTATTTAGATGTTTTTATGCTGAACTGAACCCAACCCTGATGCTAGAAGCCACTGATAGTCTGAGAGGTGCTTGAGGAGCAGCACTGGGAGTAAAGGCTCTAGAAAAAACAACTAGGGTTGGAATTGGGACACAGAAGGAGATGGAGGACCCAAGAGACTAAAATTTGAACTTTGCAGGGCAACAGTGTGGGACTAGAAGAAGCAGAAGTAGTAGAAATTGGAAATGATGAGGTGGAGAGAAAAGAGCTGAAATAAAGAACCAAAGGGGTGTAGAGCAGTCTTGAGACCAGAAGGAGACAAGACAAAAGAAGTCATACCTGTTAAGAGAGGACAAGTGACTGGACAACAAGACCAGTAGTTGGTAAATGTCCTGCCCTTTTCTGCTTGGAATGGAACCTAAATTTCAAAAATCTTACTGTTCCTGTTCTCAGCAGCTGCCAGTGACTATGTTTACCTTAAGAACAGAAGCAGCACAATAGAAGAGAATTTACAGAGATGGATAGTAAGTGGTGAGGACCTGGTGTTCCCAATGGAGGCACCTGAGAGGGTTATTACTTTAGCCAACAGTTGTCTGGTCCCATGGACTGAATGTCCATTGGTGACTGGAGCTTGTTAAGTGTGATTCTGAAGAGCAGCTTTGCTTTAGTTTCAGTTGGAAGGACTCCGTGTGGTCCAAAGTATGGTTACCAAAGTATGTGAACCAAAGTATGTTAAATATGGACAAGCGGGACATTTTTTTCAAAAACACACCATAGATTCAAAATAAATCATTAATTTCTGTGCTGGACCCCTCCAATGTGACCCCAGCAGGAAGGCATCCCATGTTCCTCTGGCCAGAAGCTGACAGTGCTGCTTCTTTCAATTGCGCCATGACCTTAAGGAGCAGAGGCCTAAAGCAGCAAATCTAGAGGTGTTGACACTGTTGGCAGTACATGTAGGTGCTACATGTGAAATACCTGGGGTTTGGTTTACCTTCTCAAAGCCCAGCGGACTGTACACACAGGTTCTGCTAAAACAAGTTGCCATTGCATTACCAAACATTTCACAGCTGGGGAGCAATAACCACAATTCAGACACCTTTTGTGCAAGCATTCAGTGCTGATCTTTCACTAAAACATCCCTTTTCCTTTTTCTTCTTTCATTAACCAAAAGACCTGTGTAATGAAGGAGACAGCAGGATGCAGAACTCCTACCTCATCTGTGGCAGAAGGGGTAAAATGCCTATTGAATAAAAGTGAACAAGTTCATGGTAAACGCACCTAAACTTGAAAGAGAATGGGCTCTTGGGGAAGTCATCAATATTTTTCATAGATGGTCACAGTTTGTTCTCACTTTCCTGAATATCTCATTTAAGACCTTGAAATGTGTATTACAGACAGATAAACAGTGTTTCAGAACACCTGCAAGTGCAGTCCAGGAGTGCTGTCCTTTGAGTATAGTCAATACTGTGTAATGCTGCACATGCTGGAAAACCAGCTTGAGGTGTTTCACTCTACACTGCATGCTTTCAAATCAATAAATGTAGTTTGACATTAATTTCTGTGCTTCCCACCTGCAAAATGAAGATAAAAATGGCCACTAAGGTGTTGCAAAACTAAATTAATAACTGTGAGCATGAGAATCCTGTAGTGGTGCATGCCAGAGGAATGCAGAGCATAAAGAAAATAAATCCTGTCTGTAAACCATGAAGTATGTAGTAAATAAATCCTCAGACCGCACACAGAATTTAAAACGAGAAATACTATCAAATAGCAGCTCATCAGCTGAATGTCATCCTGTCAGTGGATTGAGAGAGTCAAGGATCCTTTGGATCATGCAGTGAAAGATTAAACTGTAATGCAAATATACCAGGGGCAAGCTAAGAATGCACATAAATCTTCTGTTTAGGCATTTTCAAATCTGTGAGTTCTCAAGTTTACAACCCTACCTGGAGAACAGCCCATTTCACAGTCCATGCAGACTAAGCCAAGTATTTTATCCACCTTAGTAAGTGTAAGTGGCTTTTCATCTTTTTCTAAATGATCATGTGATGAGACTCTCAGACTTGTCTTTCAAAACATCCAACCATTTCAAGGACTACTCATTAAACTGGAGTTGCTCCATTGCTTTTTTCCCCTCAGTTTCATAATCTTTATTTCTGTATCTGTTGGTAATGGAGCCGAGGGTTAAACATAATTTGGTGAGATGTTTCGCTTCCAAAAGGCCTGAATGCATCTGGACATTTTACATTGGCTTTTCTGAAGAACTTTGGCTAGTGTGACATCTCGCGATTGAGGAATTGAAGGCAAGAACAAAAGAAATTTTCCGCTAGAGCAAACAACACACCTTGTTTTCAGCAAGTAGTGAGTGACAAAGGAAACCAATGATGTTTGTTAACATGGGATGGTTTATGTTCTATGTTTGGCACATAAATAGACGTATAACTGGGGTTGGTGTCTGTGCAACTGAGATACTATATTTTGGATACAGCCAATAGTCAATAATGTACAAGACCTGGGCAAACTTCAGCAAGAGAAAAGTGAGTTAGACAAAGCCTTGTAATAGTTTGTGACATGCAGTCTGGGCTCTTAGCCCACCTCTGCCCCAGTGGGTCCATTTATTTATATTCCACATGGCTACAAAAATGATGGAATTGAAGATATTTGTGATGAAAGGAAAACTTCTTGTCCCCTAATTTATGTTAGCATTGCTCAATTATTCACTGAAGTACAGAAATGAAATATGAAACAAATGCGAATAATGGAATTGGGCCAAGCTGTGTGTGTGATGTGTTGAGCAATCAGCATCGTTCTGGTACCTGCATTCAAACATTTTAGTATGAAGAGTGCTCCTCATTAATCTTGTTCTTCTTCAGTCTGAAATCCATAGGTTTTTACTCTCTCCCAGACAACTCCTTTCCTCTCATATACTTTATAGAAATTGAAAAGCATATCATGCATGGCATGCAAAGTCGAGATGAAAACGGGGAGAAATAATGACTTGGGTAAACGTGACAGTCACTGTTTCTAGCAGAGAGAAAAGACACTTCCCTGAATATGATATTTGCCTGGAATTTACGACTTTTGTGTTTAGGTGTGCTCTACATCAGGTAGCACCTGCTTCATGTATGTCATCGGCCATGGTTATATTGGGCAAGATCGAATAAAAATGGACTTTTGCAGAATTTTAGTTCCATGTTACAACCCAGAAGGAAGTTGTTCATCGATCTCTGGGAGGTGCCTGCACGCCACACAGGCAGCACTTCACAAGGATAAGATAGAGAGTTGGGGCTGTTCAGCCTGAAGAAGTGAAGGCTCCAGGGAGACCTTAGAGCACCTTCCAGTACCTAAAGGGGGCCTTTAAAAAAAATGGCCAAAATTTTTAGCAAGGCCTGTTGCGATAGGACAAGGGGCAATGGTTTTAAACTGAAAGAGGATCGATTCAGACTAGCTGTAAGGAGGAAGTGTTTTTACAATGAGGGTGGTGAGACATTGGCACAGGTTGCCCAGCGAGGTGCTGGATGCCCCATCCTTGGAAACATTTAAGGTCAGGTTGGATGGGGCTTTGAACAACCTGATAGAGGTGAAGATGTCCCTGGTCATTGCTTTTTTTAAATAGCTGGAAAGCTAACACAGAAAACTGCTGACAGCTATGGAAAACAGCTGGACTGCTTAGGGGTAGACTCCATGGACAACTCGATGATTTGAACCATAATAAGAAATTTCTTAAGTCACCAGGCTTCAGAGATCAAAGATCAGCAGATCTCTGTTTTCAGACTTAAGCCTGTATTGTGTTCCACAGTTTTGCAGGTGCGGAAACTGAGTCACAGAGCATTTAATTGTCTTCATCATACCTGCAAACCTGGAAACAAGCAAGAAGTACCAGTCTGCTATTCCTCACAGTATGTCTCAGGACCTGATGCATTGCTTATTTCCAAATGATTGTATTGAATGCTCCCTCAGTAACTTGCCACGCTGATTATTTGATATGCTTTGCTTTCTAGCTGATTTTTTACTATGGCACTGGAGACAGCTGGTGTCCACAGCACTACTACGATGAGATCAAAATGGATTTTCCAGACGGGGACATTCGGCTCTGTGAGAAAGGGCTCCGCCACGCCTTCGTGCTTGATGCCAGCAAGGAGATGGCTGCCATGATCACAGACTGGCTGCAGGATGATCTGACCAAATTATAAACACTAATTCAGTGATTAACAAGAAAATGATGTAATTATTTTGTGAATGTGTAATTTTTTTGTGAGAGAGTCTGTCTTATTTTTTTTCTGTTTACTATAGATTATGGCTTGTTTTCTATTGAGATGTTTTGGCAAAAGTTAAAGAGAGACTGGCTGGTCCAAAGTATAGTTTTATTGACTCAGTGCTTATGTAGTTTCATCCTGAGTCTTCAGGACTCTGCAAGACTTGGCAAAGGGTGCAATATTTATTGTCTGCTGGCGTTGTAGACAATGCTGATACGACTGTACCTGAGCTACTGCCACCTCACTCACTGCTGCAGAAGTGTCGGGATGCAGGTGGATCCTGGCCGTGGATCCTGGAATGCTGGGAAAAGCCTGGCCCTCTCGTTGTGTCTCACCGACCCATGTGAGCCAGGTGCATGGCAGCCAGAACAGCCCAAGGCCCTGGACAGCCCTGATGTTGTCTCCTCTGGGTCAGGGGGGGCTGGTGGTCAAGCTGAGTTCAGGAGGAGTTCAGGATGAGTTCAGGGGAGATGTGTAGATCAGGTGTGCAGTTTCTCCAAGTCTCACCAGGGGTTTGGGGCACTGCCAGGACTCCACAGGGTATTAGAAATGCTGTGAGGTATCTGTGGCTGCTCAGCAAGGAAATACATAAGGATCTCTTGCCTGGAACATGGCCAAGTGTTTCATTTTTCAATTGACTGTAGAGAAGGGAAAGTACACTGGTCAAAAATGCCAGTATTTAAAGGTTAAAATGGATTGCAGAATCCATGTATAACAACTTCTAGGTGGCCTAGCTCTCCTAATGAAGTCCATGAGAACAGTGCTTGCTCAGCAACTTTAAAGAATTAAACCAATTTTGATGCATGTCTAAATTTCAGTTCTTTGCTCTAAGGACTAAGTATGAAATTTTCTGCCAAGCCACAAATTAGGTAAGTTCACCATCAGAAAACGTCTCTTACTGTGCCACGGCTGCACCCATGACATGGCATGAGCATTACTGTTGAGAACCAGACCCTTGCATGGTGCTGACAAGTTCACTGTTCCTCACATTTGGTGAACCCTCTCCTTTACAGATGGAAAAAAACATAGAAAAAAGCATCCTACCAGTTGTGATAACAAAAGAAGTTACAGGGAATAGCTAGAAATGAAAATATTGCAAGTAAGGGGAACAGAGCCAAGTGTAATCAGGAGAAGCTTTCTAGCCATGAACCTGTGAAATAGTCTCCCTGTGGAGTTCAGAGAGACATTTATAAATAAGCAAAACACTACAGAGTATAGTCAGGGGAGGTCCTGCCCTTGCAAACAGATGAATTTAGATGATGCATTGAGTATCTAACTTACATGATTTATTACCAGTTTTGATACGGGTGAGAATGGTATCGGAGAATGTTCTCTGTGATGCAGAAAGATCAATTAATTGCTTCATTTTCTTGCATGATTATACACACCCCTTCCACTGCTCTCTAAACCCTCCTTGAACCTTTCACTAATATTTAGGTCAACTCCTAATAGAGTTCAGTTCCTGGATTGGTGGACTAGTTATCAAACCTGCAGACTGATAGTGGATTTAAGTGACCTTCTTTGTATCAGAAACTGGTTTAGCTTTTGAGACTAGCCAGTGGATTTTCCAATTACACTGCCACGTAATGAAATGGTACTGATGACTGGGGCAGGAATGTTGGGAACACAGTTTCAGCAGCATGGGGAGGAACCAGACACGTTCAAAGTGAGGAGACTATGCCCATGCAGCTGATTCTGCTCATTGGAGAGTCATGGGACTTTCCTTCGTTCTACAGGTCCATTTTCAGTCCTGATCAGAACAATCCTTGAGCTCACTTTAGAAGTCCATAGTTGTATGTGTCTGTGAGTGCTTGAATAGCCCCAGATGTTGGCATCATCCCAGCTGGATGGCCTTGTGGCAGATGCTCCCTGCATCTGTTGGCTGAGGTGCTCCCTGGGGCAGAGCGGGGGAGGACGTGCACATACGTGGAGATGCATTAATGTACACATAAATGTACATGTGCACCTGTTTGTGTGTCAGCAGCATAAAAACTGTACTTCACTTGGTTTTTTTTGGTTTGCACATTGATCTGGTTGAACAAAACATTTGTTCTTCGAAGTATGTGGCATCAGGGAATCGACCGAGACTCAGTTTGTGGGAGTTCAGCTGTTGTAGTGGATCTCCTGAGACCTGAAGAAATCTTGCATTAACCAAAGATGACAAGCAACTACTACAGCCTGGAAACTGAAGCACCTACGAGAGGCAGTTGTTTACAGTGCATTATTCGTATACTTTGTATGAGGAATTAATTTAGCAATACTTGTACTTGACTTGTGTATGCCTTTTATACAAATGTTAATCCATTATACTAAATCCTAACTGCATTAAGACCTAAACTAAGATTAGGTGTGGTCAGTGATGACCAGATCTACTGCAGAAGAATGCCTTACAATTTTCTTATAAAGGATTTTCTCTAGTATTACTGAAACCATATTGATTCAATTGCTACCTTCCTCCTAGAAACTGTTACTGTAAGGCTGAGATCTGAAAATTTGCTACTCTATCCATTGCTAAAACACACGGGCCTAGTTTCCACAGCTGTATTTCCTGAGAGGAGCAGATCCCACACGGTGAGAATCCAGCTCCTCAGAAGCCTGTGGTGTTCATTGTCACCCCAGGCAGAGTGTCAAAAGTGCTTGTGGTCCAAATGTGCCAAATTACCATGAAAACACAGTGTGGTCTTGCCTGTTTTAGACTATTGAAGAATTCTTGGAAAACCTATCACAAATATATTGACTGTATACTGTAGCACCTACTCACTGTCATTCACATCTGTGCTTGATTCTCACCACACAAGTAACCCTGCTAGTGCAGTGACTTTGACTCATGTGCAAGTGTTTTGCTAGATCGATACCTTTTATTAAAAGTACACAACTCCAATAACAAAAATAAAGAAATTTGTGGTAAAATGTAACTTGATTCTTTGTTTTGGTAACTTGTTTAGTCCTAGTTCACCTCCTTTATTACTTCATGCATACAAAATTTACAAAAATACTTGCCAAACCCCAGATTTCACATGCGATGCTGACATCTGCCAAGTGCACAGAAAATCCGTGGGTGGTAGGCACCTGACTCGCTTAAGCATTTTTATCCAGAGTCCCTCCAAAATAATCAATCAGTTTCCCTTGCTGCCTCCAGCTCTCTGTTTGCTGCTCTGAATGAGCTATAGAGTGTGTGGATCAGTGAGGTTTGTCCCTTCAGGAAGCTGGATGAGTGCTTGCCCAGTGTTTATGGTGAAGAATTTGGAGTTGGACTCCAAGCTAAACACCAGATTCTTGACTCACGGAGACAGATTGCATACATGAGCCACAGCAGATAATCTCTTCTCTGCAGCTGAGGTCATTTATGTATTTATTTTACAGAAAATGGGTTTATACATGCATCCACTCCCCATCCCTTTCTTTGGTCTAGCTAATTGCCAGCAGAGACTTTAAACAAGATGTTCAATGTTATCATTTTAAAGTCACTCAAACTATTACTAGGTTTGGATAAACTCACTAGACCCCAGAGACTTGTTTTACTCTGTGTCACAGGTCATGCTCAGAGTCCCAACTACAGTAAGTTTCTGAGGCTCTTCACTTGCAGGCAAATGTTCTCTTTCCTGGCGCATTTACAAAATAAGAATCCAGAGAGCGTTTGTGAGTGACCAGGAACTATTAAAACAGCATATATTTCTGGAACAGCTGATGGGGGTTGAGCACAAGCAGCAGATCCAGCAGTAACAGCACAAGCAGCTGCCAGGAGCAATCGCTGCTCTCAGTAGCATCACGCAGAAGTTATGGAACAGGCTAACATTCGTGCTCAGATGGGACAGGCAGGGAGGGATTTAATTAAAAACTCTTTCGGAGTGCTTGAGCTGATAGTCAGCAGCCTCGGTTTTGCTGTTGCAGGAATGTGCTTGCAGGAAAATAGTTGTGTTGCAGAAAGTAGTTTGCAGCAGCTAATAAAATACAGGGTGTTTTTTAAAACATCTGACTGACTGTACCTGACCGCAGGGATTGCCAGTCAGACACGCAGAGTTCTTTTGCCGTCCTATTTGAAGCAGTTCACACTGAGGGAGGAAGTGGGGGGTGCCTCCTGCTCTCTCCCTTTGTGAACATCTTCAGCAAAGCCCCCAGACTCTGAAATACTGCACTTTGTACATTGAGAGGAATCCATGAAGATGAGATGGCTTGGAATTAGGAAAAACAGGCTTTTGCAATATCAAGACTCACCTACTCCTCTTCCCTAACAGGCAGCCTTAAATTTGATAAGGATTCAGCTGTTCCAATCTAACTTGTAGGATACAGGAATACCATTTACAGAATATAAATGTTTTGAAGTGCTGTCGTGCTCTCATCATGCAGGAGGTACTGCAGCTCATTAGTGCTTATAGGAAAGAACTTGTATTTTCACCCACAAAATAATCCCACAGGATTTTAAGCGTCCAGAGTGATCCAGTCCCAATTCAGACCATGTCCTTCTCTACCAGTGGTGTGCATTTTCTTCCATTGTATTCATGCGTGACCTTGGACATCTCCTCTGTCCTTGCTGTGCCTTTGCTTTCTCATCAGTTATACACTGACTAGTTCATGTGGTCAATCACAGGAGTAGTCTGAAGTGCTGTGGAGTAAAAACCCATGTCCACTGAACACAAACCCCACCACTCCCACTGGTTTCAGTGAAGATGTCGTGGGATGCCTGTGAATAACCATTTGCTCTCACCCTTCAATGCTCTGTTGAAAATTGTTAAGATGGCACATTCCTGTAAAACTGCTCATGGAGTGGGCCAGGGGGCGAGGGGGAAAATACCATCCTGCCTCCCTCCCCGGAGAACCTTTACCAAAAGATCCCCTCAGCCAGTGTGACCATAAAATGGGCATGTGGGGATGCAGGACACTGACCAAAACGTGGGTCCTGCTTGCTCCACGTGCCACTGGGAATAGAAATGACCATGCCTTACTCCAGCTGAGCCATGTGGTTCTGTGTGTACTTAACAGGAAGGGACAGCCTAGAAAATACCAGAATTTTAAGAATTAATTTTTAAGTCCTTCAGGGAAACCTCTCTTTTCAGTTCTCCACATTTCTTCTGAGTCTTGAAAGCTGAGTTTGCTCTGCTACATCTAAAACACGTACCTGATTGCCTTGAGGACTTCTTCCATGCCTCCAAATGTGCTTTACTTCACACCTGCATGTTCACACTACTGTGTGCTTAGGGATGTAGCAGAGAGAGTCATAATCCTTAATTACCTTCACTCTCTGCCTCCAAGGCACATGGGTGATGTCCATTGCAGGAGCACGTGCTAAAGCACCTCCCTCTCCATCCAGTCTGTCCTTGAGCACTTCCAGGGATGGGGCATCCACAGCTTCTCTGGGCAACCTGTGCCAGTGCCTCACCACCCTGACAGGAAAGTATTTCCTCCTAATATCCAATCTAGATCTCTTCCTCTTTTAGTTTAAAACCGCCCCCCCTTGTCCTATCACTATCTGCCAGTGTAAAAAGTCACTCTTCCTCTTTTTTATACGCCCCCCCTTTAAGCACCGAAGGCCACAATGGGATCTCCATGGAGCCTTCTCTTGTCCAGGCTGATGGAGTCGATGGAGAGAGTCCTGTTTGGCTGGCTGGAGCTGGGTAGCTACTCATCCCAGCAGGTGAACGCTATTCCGAAACACAGGGAAGAAAAAGTATGTACATTTTGATGATAAATCCATCACAAACACTCACTGTTCTGTGACTTTATTTATTGAAAAATACCTGTGGCTGCCCTGGAAGGCAGTTTAAAATGAATGGGTATTTCATTTTTGGTTTAACACCTTAGGTAACCCAGGGAATAAAGGTGGTTTACAAATGCTGCTCTGACATCTGGTTTCAGGACACAGGTACAAGTCATCAAAAGAAAATCTTGCAGAGGTCTATTTATCAATAAAATATTTAATAAACTTATCTGTACAAAATATTAAAAAGGTTATTGAAGAGTATACAAGAATATTTATTTAACAAATATATACTGCTATATAATATATTCAAGAAAATATAGATTGCTGTTTACAGTTCATTTACAATCCCATATGTACAATCTATTTAAACTTTAGATACATACAAACAATGCATTTACACCATCACATACAGAGCTATCTTCTTTAGAGATATTTCACACGCCCAGACCTGAAAAAGCTGAACAAATACAGGGATAGTTCAGAGGCACACACAGGGATACGAGTATTGCTTCAAAAATTGTAACTACTACAGATACACTTATTGGAAATTTTTTCATTTTTTGATATTTTCCTTTCTAATCAAAGAAAAGAACATATAAATAAAACCATGACTGACCAGCAGAGAGGCTCATTTTGTCAAGGGAACTCCAGAAAGTGTTGACTTGATTCTGGAAACAGAGCACACGATGGGATACGAAGGGACTGAGCAGACTGGATCAACACTGCTCCCTGCTTCATCCCAGACAGGGAGCACCAGGAGCAGAGCAGGTCTGTGCTGCACAGACAAGTGTCCAGTTCCTGTGAGCAGCATCTCCACCAGCTTTTCCAGTGGGAACTGCAGAGCAAGACAGGGCTGGTGACTCCAGGAGGGCACAGCCCCCGAGTCCTCAGGCCGTGAGAGCTCCATTTGCAAAGGCACTGCACAAATGTGGCTTCAGCTGAAGCGTGTGGGAGCTCTGGACAGCTCAGCACCTCAGGAACTCAGACCCTTCTTTAAAAGGTTAATCACTCACAGCAGGTGGGATGAGTGTAAGCAGGATGATCACCCCCTTCCTGGGCAAAGAGAGGATGAGCTGCTCCTACAAAATGCCCCATCCCCAACTGATCACTTCCTACACATCCACTTAACTCTGGCACCTTCAAGGACCGAAGCCTGACCCTTCCCTGTGTGACCATCCCTTTTCCTGGCCCCTCCCTGTGTGACCATCCCTTTTCCTGGCCTGTGGGTGCTATTCCGCACTGCTGCTGAGCTCCTGTGAGCCCTTGGTTCCTAGCACAGCAGTTCCTAGCACACAGCTCCCTGGGATGACCAGCTTGGGAGCAAAGCAGCCCTAAACTTTGCCTCCTGTTTATTCCCCACTGCTCTCCTCCCCTCTCTTCACCAAGACAGGATGGAGGAAATGAATGAAATACCACAGAGAACGCTACCATCTCCCCAAAAACTGGGACCAAGGCCAATGCCACAGCTCTCAGGGAGGCCAGGCTTGGCCCAGCCTCGGGGTCTCACTCCTCCAATGATGGAGACCAGGGTGGCACCAGCACAGGTTGACATTGTGGCAAAAAGAAGGGGAAGGGAGACCCAAACACTCCCACCTTCCATCAGAGGAGCACTTGGCTGTGTGACCCATCGTGAGCAGGTCTCCTCCTCCCACCAGCTTCAACCCTGCCAGACCTGTCCCCTCAGCGTCCCCTGCCCAAAGGCACAGACTGCACCACGTCCTCCTGCTGCTGAGGCTCGGCCGTCCCTTCCTCACCCTCCTTCCCCCACCAAACACCACAGCCAGTCTCCACACTGCCCATCCTGACAACCCAAACCACGAGCACAAGTATCAAAGCAGAAAAATGAGCTCACAAAATGTACGACTGAACTTTCAAGTGGTGGTGACAGAAAAATGGAGAGCAAAACCTGCTGAAAAACCATTGAAAATGCGTGGAGTTCTGGTTTCATCCATGGAATGGATGGGAATAGATCAAGCTTTGGTTTAAGATTTTTCAATCCCAGCTCCATGAAAAGGCTGCACAGCCCAAGCTTCCTACCCTAGTCCATCCATTCAGCAAGAGTCAAACCCAGTGCATCCATCAGCCTGCCAGTGCTCCTTCCCACCACCACCCACATCAGGCTCCTCTTCAACATGGAAAATTCAGGGGTTGTTTGGGTACTGCTGCCCGTAAAAGGGAAAAGCAGCCATAAGGCTATTTGTGTCTCGAGGTGCAAAGATGCAAAACATCCTTTAAGATGTAGGGTGGGCTCCTTGGTCAGTGGGTTACACCAGCATAAATTCCAAATTTTTTTCATTTTCTGAAGGCCCAGATCACTGGCTGATAGAACATAAGAGATTTTCAGAGACATCTTTGCACCTCTATGTACCTTACAACACGTTGTATTGGGAACAAAGAGTTTTAAAGACTGAATGCAGCTGTTTTTACCTTGGAAGACATAACCAGCTATGACAAAATTGAAGGTGTCACACACTCCAGCCTGGTGGAACGTCTTACTCTTTTACCAGCCATTAATTGAAAGATAGGAAAGACAGAAAGACTGTCCCCCTACCACACAAAGTCACAGCCTCCTGATCATCATCAACACCCCACCCACAGAACAGGTACTCCCCAGCTCCTTTCCTCATTGTGTTTTCATAGAGGACACAGTCCCACTGTGGGCACACCACTACACACTGCTCCTGCCACCCAACATCTCCATTCTGGCCCCACAATAAGGGATCCCTGATGCCAAGGGAGCTGCTCTGAGGCCAGTGGAACACGCATGATCTGCTTGCCATGAGGACTTAAAAAAAGAATCACTCTGCTCTCAAAGACTGTGCTTTTTCCCACACAGGTTTTCCTATCCACTCCCCTCCACAGAGCATGATGTGAAGAGAGAAAAACACCAGAACTCCAGCTGCACCCAGGACAGGGGACACAGCACATGATTTGATGGAACTGCCCAGCCAGGGTCCATGGGATAGCCCTTTGTTCCGATCATCTTTGGAACACAGTGGCTCACAGCCCCATTTCAGGTGACAGCCTCTGTGCAATACCCAGGCTCTTGTTGCAATTGCCCCACGGAGTTTTTTTATCCCTGGCACATGGCCCTGCTGCCCCAGCACAGACAAAAGAGAAGACACTTGGATTTCAGAACTCACTCCATACTTGGCAGGAAACCATGACATTTCCCATCAGTTTTAGTCCAACACAAGTCTGAGCTGGGCTGGTATTTAGGATGTATCTGCCCCATTAAATGGGTCCTGTGGGGTTTGATGTAACTGTAAATGCTGCTATTGATACAATCATGACAAGAAGAAGCTCACCACAAAACTCCTGTTAAGGCTGGAGAGCAAAGCCACAGCATCCCATCAACATCCAAGGTGCTCTGCTCCATTTGCCCAGCTGAAGCCCCCGGAACCCACATTCCCAGGGGGCCCTAAGTGATGCCCCAGCCTCCCTTGTCTCTTCCCTGCCAACAGCGGGGGGTGTGTGTGTGTGCTGTTCTGTGGGGGCCAGAACAGGTGACTGTCCCTAAATTCCACTTTTGGGTGAGCGGGATAAGGGCTTAAAACTGTAAAGGGAGCTGCTTGCTTTGCAAGGGGAGTGTGATGGATAAATCACTGCAGCACTACCCAGTGAGAGCTGCGCAGCCAAGGGCTGAGTTAAAACCCAGGGGTGCAAACACTCACAGGAGCCACTGGCACTCAAACCTGAGCAGAAGGCTCAAGGCTTGGGGTTTGCTTTTAATGAGAATTGGTGCCTTTGCAGCCTTTTCCTTACGGATATGCCAACCATCAGTCAACAGGCAAAGAGGATGTGGCTCCACGGGCCAGTGCTGATCGGGAGTGAGGCCACTGGGATCAGTGCAGCTGTGCCAGGATGAAGCTACACCAAGCCCTTTTCTGCATGAACCCTTCTCTCTGCCAGAGGATACTGATTTCCCTCCTATCACTGGATTTGAAGTGTGATGTAAAAAAATAAAAAAAAGGAGAGGGGGCAGATGGTTAGATAAGCCCCCTATTTTAAGAAAATTAAAAAGCAATTATTCCTTAAAAAAAAAAAATCAGTGATTCTTGGGAAATATTTCTAGGCTAGAAGCACCCCTGGTCACCAGGGTTAAACAGGGTATAAAGTCATTTTGCTTCTGACTGTTCCTGCAGGCAGTGGCTTGAGCACCAGCTCAAGGAGCCCCCAGAAGAGGTAGACAAACCAGTCCCTGTCCCAGCTGGGCAGGCTTCCCCAAATCCCAGCCCCAGTGCTTCCAAGTCAAAAGCTCTGCAAGTTTCCCTACTCCTGTGCAATTCCATTCCCATGTCAGAGAGGGGGGAGCCAGTTAAGTAGGGACACATAGCCCTTTTCAAACGCTTAATATTTCTAGTTTCACTGTAATTATATCCTGCAGATAAAAATGGTGCTCAAGGTCAAACAAATCCTCCAGGAGAATATGCACTGCATGGAAACTGTTTGGGTTTTTTTTAACTGGAAAGGTTGTATAAATACTGCAGATTGAGAACCTATAATTATCCATTAAAATCACTCTGAGTCTGCTGAATTAATATTTGTCCATGTTCAGCCTCTAGTCTCACAAAGTTTACATGTGCCCAAAAATCAGCTCAGGCAAGAGGCAACCGATCAGAAATACACTTTTTCTGGACCTTTCCTTTGGCATTAGAGGGCGATGCCCTGTGGAGGAGCAGCTCCAGGGATGGGGGCTGGGCTGGGCTACCAAGATCCTGCGGCCAGTGCCCAGCCAACCTTTCTGCAAAGGCAGGATTCACTGCTCCGTGCCCTCTACAGACACATCCCTGTGTTGCCCCCCAACAGTGCAGGGCTGAAGCAACTCAGCTGAGAGGACCTCCCTGCCCCAGAAAGGCTTTTCACACTTCCACTTAGAATCACGGAATCGTTAAGATTGGAAAAGATCAAGTCCTACCATCAACACTGCACCACCACCAAG
Organism: Oreocharis arfaki; assembly: GCA_013398015.1. NCBI lineage: Eukaryota > Metazoa > Chordata > Aves > Passeriformes > Paramythiidae > Oreocharis > Oreocharis arfaki. The sequence goes on from VZRR01003188.1 coordinate 851,053, forward strand.
TTCACCATTAAACAATCTCCTCAAGTGCCATATCCACACAGTTTTTGAACACTTCCAGGGATGGTGACTCCACCACTTCCCTGGGCACAGCTTTACAACTCTTTCTGTGGCTTTTTTGCCACCAATATATAATCTAAACCTCTACACATCTGCAGCAGCTCTGATGGTTGTTGCCCAAGTCTAATCCCACTGTTTGGGTGCAATCTCCACATCTGCCCCGGGATGGAGAGGCAGCCCTTGCAGTTGTCATGCAGGGATTCATAAAGCAGGCAGTGGTGGCTTTTGCTCTGGAAATATTCCTCTGGGAGCAATGAGCAATGTGACAGCCAAGCCCTGCAGCTGATACCCTGGCCCGGGGGGAGCAGCAGAGTTACCCACCAAAGCCCCAGCTCCACTCTCCTCCAACCTTGCCCTGCTCATCAACATCCCCCTGGAGCAGCCCCAGGCAGGGAGCTGCCTCCCCTGACTCCTCAGAGGAGCAGAAAGAGGGTTCAACTCCATCCCTTGCCCTCTTGTTGTCCTCCAGAGGTTGTTTTCCCAGGAAAGGAGCAGGTGGCACCTGGCACAGGCCCCAGCACCGCTGGGCTCCTCTCAGGGGGATGAAGTTTGCTCCCCCACCAAACACCCCTGTTCAGGGATCCCTGCAGCCAGGAGAGCCAGCTCTGGTTCCCACATGGGTGAACCTACGGACAGCATCGCTGCCAGCAGCGGCCTCTGTGCTCTCCCCAAACCCTCCCCTCTCATTTACCATCATCATCCAGGCTACAGAACTGCAGCAACTGAGCCACTGCCTCTGTCCCCAGGACTAGCAAAGCCACCGTGGGGTTCTGGACACGAACCCCAGCGATGGGCACTGCCCCAGAACCGGGGTTGGGGTGAAGCATTGCAAGGCCCAGCCTGTCACCCTGCTCGCCATCAGCCACCTCCAGACCTGCAGAGGGTGACATCTGTCTGTTCCCTGCGACTGTGGCTGAACAAAACCCACAAGAACTGGGAGTCACACACACTGGAGTCATGTCCCCTTGGACACAGCCCCACAGGAGCAGATCTCAGGACACCTTTTTGGTGGAGGCTCACAAGAGCCACCAGCCAGCAGGGGCTGCCAGGAGCTATATATATCTTGCCTGGATTTGAACTGCGCATGAACCTTTACCACAAATATTTGGAGGAAGGGAAGGGGGTAAAAGAAACAAAAACATTTTAAAAAATTGTCTCAGCAGTGAGAAAAACTATAAAACAACCAAAGGCAATTGAAAAATTAGGTACTTCCAAAGCTTGGTAACTTTCTAACTGATGTGGAATCCAGCAGCTTGAGCACTGCTGTGCCAACCTCCTTCCCCAACCAGCTGTGCTAAAGCCAAAGTGCAGAGAAAATCCACAAATCCTCGTGCTGACCCCTCCTCACCCACTCAGGAACGCTGGCCCCCTCAAATGCTGACAGGGAGAAAACCCATGGCATGGACCTGATCCTTCCTCTCCCCTCCACCTCCATCTCTGAGCATCCCCCTGGGGACGGGTACATCATTAGCATATATTAACATTTGTGCTGCAGTAGGGAGATGGATTTTCCTCTTGGATACACGGATGTAAAGCCAGAGGAGCTCTGCAGGTGTCTAGGGAGTACATGAGACTTAAGGGCAACACACTCGGTCCTCTGAGCTGCCACCAGCCACAGCCTGAGGATGCAGAGCAGGTTCTGTGGGCAGGAATGGAGGGAGGCTGGAGGTGTGCCAATGGGCACAGTTTACTTCTTATGGATGCACTTGGGGGGAAGGTGCTGTTGGATCTCACCAAGGCTTTTCTGACCTTTGAAATCATTTGGATCTCAGTAGAGCTCTTTGAGGCAACCCCCTCTTTGCCCTGGCCAGGCTCAGCCCTCCCAGCAGAACACCCCTGCCATGGAGCATAACTGGATCCCATGTTTTCCAGCAGGGATTTATCTCCTCCAAAAGCAAACTACCATCAGCAATAAGCACTGATGTTTACACACCAACACCCTGCCCACAAGAAAAAACCAAACCATCAAACACAAAATCTGTGCAAAAACATCTCTGGTCTAAGCCAACCCACCCATGAAGCCTAAGTTTGGTACCAAAAGCCACTGAGGTGCAGCAGAAATGCTTCCCAGCATCCAAAGCACACCCTGGCATGGATGAAGGGCTTCTCTGGTTTAAAGGTGTAATTTATACTCAGCTCCTGAGTTACTAAAACCCTGCAGCCCTTTCAGCACATGTCAAAGCATCCTGCTTCACGTAGCAGACCCTGAGGGTAGCACTCAGCCCTTTGCATGGGAAAGGTCTGTTCCTGGAGGATCCAACTCCCTTAGTGGAGCAGGGAGCGGGCAGCACTCCAGGGAGGGACGCAGCTCCCTGGGAAATCGATGCCAAAGGAAGATAGGGTGGAGCTTAGTGCTTTTACAGAGATTATTTGGAAAGAAAAGAACCCAAGTGAAATGGCTCTTCCCTAGGGAACCTGGGACCTTTGTTTCTCTCCAGACATGCTCAGGATGGCTGTGTGACTTGTGGGCCTGATGCCGGGTCCCCAGTATGCCTTGGAAATGGAGTTTTGTGCAGGAAAGGGAGGGGACACACCAACCAGTACCTCCTGCAGGACATAAACAAGGCCAGCGCTTCCGACCACATGGAGTGGAGGCATCTCCAGCTAACACCTCCCAGGGCCACTCCCATCTTTTTGAGAGCACAAGCTCTGCTTCAGACCTGATTCTTTTAGCCTCCAGTTCTCCTTCTTTCCTGTCTCCACCAGCAGACTCACAAACCTCTCCCCACTGCAAACAGGCTAAGTTATTACAGCCCACTCCAGCCACAGGTTCTCCACTCCCTGCCTTCCCCCAGGGATTCCTTATTTTTCCACCAGGAAACCCAGGGGAGTGATTTGAAGGCTGCCAGAAAAACTCGTTTAACTCAAAGAAAAGAGCATTCCTACCTCACCTCCATCCCACTGCCACAGCCAGAGGGTGATGCTGACCCAATCCCTCTGCCGCAGACACCACCCCACCTCCCCCCACGCCCCGGTCATCATTCCCAATGAGACAATTTTGGCTAGACATTTTCCAAAACCTTTGAGAAAGAAGTTGTCAGCTCCACTTTGGCAAACCAAGTGTATCAGGCAGAGCTCAGAAGCTGAGGAGACATTCCCTTGGGGCTCTGTCAAGTTGTGTGTCCCCCCCTTTCTGGGAAGAGCAGGCAAGGCACAGAGATGGTGGCAGCCTCACAGTCTCAGAGGGGCATCCCCCATCTCTCTTGGGGTCATGGCCAGAGAGGCCCAGGGAAGACAGGGAACACCTGCTCTGAGCTTGGCTTTTGGAAAAGCACACACCAAAATGTGTATGTGTGTATATATATATATATTTTATATATATATATATATATTTATATTTATATATATAAAATGGGCAGGGCTGCTGAGCAAGGCCAGGAGGGGTAGAGAGAGCTGCAGAAATTGCTACCTGCAGCCACACGTCTCCACGACCATGTCCTCGTACTGTTTGTAAACCACATTGTTCCCGGAGTCTATATAGAGGATGCTGATGGGGCTGAGCTTGGAGGGCACGCAGCAGCTCGGGGGGGTGGACTCCGGGTCCATGGAGTTCATCAGGGTCTGGATAATGGCGTGGTTGGTGGGCTCCAGGTGGGAGCGCAGGGGGAAGTCGCAGACCCCCTCGCAGTGATACGCCTCGTAATCCAGGGGGGCGATTATCCAGTCATCCCAGCCCAGCTCCTTGAAGTTCACATGCAGGGGCTTCCTGCTGCAGCGGGTCTTCGCCTTCTTCCCGTGGCCTCTGCCCCCAGACCGGGCGGCAATGGTGGTCCTCCTCTTCCTCCGCTTGGGATACGCCTCCTGCCCGGGATCGGGGGGCTCCAGGAAGGGGGGGCTGCCCAGTGCCTTGATCTTATCCCGGATCTCCTTGAAGAGGTTCTCCTTCCTCTGGGTGCGGGAGAAGGCCACGAGCAGGGCTCGCTCATGGGGCTGTGGCCGGGGTTTGCCAAACCCCAGCTGCCGGGGCGGCAGGAGCTGCCCCGACTGATCCGAGACGATCCTCAGCAGGAAGCACAGCAGCTTTCCCGAGAGCGATCGCTGCCTCTGTTCTCGCAAGGCCTCCCAGACATCAAACACCTCCCATCTGGAGGAGCCCGTGTCCAAAATGTCTGCAGCCCTGGAGTCCAGCAGCCGGGGCTCCTCGCCGTCCCGGCCCGGGCAGGTGGCAAGGAGGAGGTGGTGGAAGGTGCCTTCGGGGGACAGGGCCAAGCTCCGGTTTTCAGGGAGGGAGCGCAGGATCCGTAGCTCTGCGCCAGTCACCTCCTCTGCCTCGGGCAGGCTGGAGATGTCAAAGAGGTATCGCTGCTCGAAGGCAGATGGGGACACATCTGGAAGAGATAACACAGGAGAAAAAAAAAAAGGGAAAAAATTTAAAATATCAGTAAGCCAAAGCCAAGCTCTCATTACGGTGAGGTGCAAGGGATACAGCGTTAATGGGAGAGATTTCACTGTGCAGCACGGCTCCCTGAGCATCCCAGCAGTACACTGTCTGTGTGTCCTGCATCCACGAGTGTCACTCTGGCTGGGGGCACCAACAACAAACAAGGAGGAGAAGGTACAGAGGGAGGGAGGAATCAATTCAAACAAGTGGCTTCTCATCAGCACTCTTCTCCACATCCTGAGGAGGCTTCTCTGCCTCCTCCCAGATGTTCCAGTGACCCCAGATGCACCACTATTCTGTTTTGGCATAGAAGCCACACCTGAACCTGTGCAGCACATTACCATCCCAAATCAGCAGGTTGTCACTGATTTCTTCTGCCCTAAGTGTCACACACATACACATGCTGTCAAAAATCCCCTTTCACCCTCGCAGATAGGCACAGGCACATAGGTCTGATAGAGGCACCCCCAGAAGCTGAAAGTGAGCCCAGCCTCAGTTCATCACTATTTTTGGGGGATCCAAAGACCTGACACAGACTTGTGCAGTTTCTGGCACTGAATAAATATACTCAATGTGAATTTAAAAAAGAAACACCAAAGGAAGGGGAGCTGAGAAGAAGAGATGAATTAAGTTCTAGGAGGGTTGTTTTTTGTTTTCTCCCTCGTTAACGAGAAACCTGACCTGGGCCTGCTGCAAACATCTCTGCTGTGCCCGGAGCACCCCAAACCGCTGCCGGCAGAGCCCTGCTCGACACCCCTGCCCGGCACCCGCTCACCCCCACCGGACAGCCACTGGGTGCAGCCTGCACCGCCTGCTGGGGGGAGAAACTGTCTTCTCCCTGTCATTTGCTGCTGCTATTATTATCATTAATAGTAGTATAATTATTCATTATAGTTATAATAATTACTATTGGAAAAGCAGATCTAAAATTCCTGTGAGGAGCAGATTAGAGCAGATAAGGAGATCCCTTTGAAGAGTTCATCTGGTTTCGTTTTGCGCTGAAACTTCCCAGGACCTGTGCGCAGTTTTCGCCCAGCTCTCCCAAGCCGAGCACTGCCCACTCTCCCACCGGAGCATCCTCCCCCCGGTCCCGCCTCGCTCCCCCGACGTTTCCCCTTCAGCTTCCAGTAAACCCCCTCCCGCAAAGGCTGACGGCAGGACATGGCCCCTTCTGGGTGTGGGAATGGGGTTTGGAAATGGGATTTGGCGATGCGGCTTGGGGGGCTCTCCCAGCCCGGCGACGGGGGGCGGCTGGTGGTGCTTTTGAGTTTGCGTTTTCATTTTATTCGATCGGGAATGTATTATTTTTTTTCCCCAGACGAGTGAACTTGGCCGGCAGGGCGCGAAGCACATACACACATGTATTTGTCAGAAGTGTATCGTTAGGTGCGTGTATGCATTTGATTACCATTACTAGATCCGCGGGTATGAAGAGGGCAAAAGAGGACGAAGAGGGAGAAAGGGACCGCGATGCCGAGCTCAGCCGGCGGCGTTAGCGGGAGCCACTCCGGAGCGCCGCGGCCGCCGAGGGGCCGGCACCACCGGGGCACCGCGGCTGCGCTCCCTCACGGGCCCGGCCCGGCCCATCACGGTGCCCTGCGGAGTTTATCGGGCTGCAAAGGCTCTGGAGGGACGGGGCATGCCGCACGGAGAAGCTGCTCTCACACAGCGCCGCGGCCCTGGCCGCGCATCAGGTGGCGGGAGGTCCCGGGAGCCGCCCTCACCGCCGCCCGCCCCGTCCTGGCTGGCTGCACCTAGCACACCGCCCCGAACCGCATCCCCAGCACCAAGCGTCATCCTTGATCCCGACCGCGTGTGCAACCCCATCGTCACCCCCGACCCCCGCTCAGCACCACGCTCATCTCCGTCGACAAACCCCTTCACTGGTGCCAGGCACAAACCTTTCGCTGTCCCCACCGTCACCCTCCTGACCGTATGCTCACGCACAACCCCACTCCCAGCCCTGTCCTCGCCCCTACTCCCACGCTCAGATTCGCGCACGGCTTCATTCCCGTTAAAAAAACCGGGATGCGCAGCCCCTATCTCGTGAAGCTCCAGTCCCTGCAACCACCCCGTGCGCAAACCGACGCACAACCCCGTTCCCCAACCAACAGGCACGGCCCCGCGCTCGGAACAACGTGCGAGCATCCTCTCCGTGTGCCACCACGTCCTCAAACTCACGCTCAAAGTGATGCTCAACCTCTTGTGTCCATCCCCACATCCACATAGGAGCACGATCCCCACATCCACGCACAACACCGTTTCCATCCCCAAGCCCAAGCATCGACTTCTCTCCCGCCCGACGGCGGGGTCCCGGCGGGGCGGCCGGTCCGCGCTCCC
>VZRR01003188.1:858277-985218 GCA_013398015.1 Oreocharis arfaki
CCTCGCACCCCGTCCTGGCTGTCCCGGCAGGTGAGAGAACCCTCCAGGCTCCCGTCCCCCACCCGGTGCGGACACCCTCACCCCTCATTTGGCAGGGAGAGCTGCGTCCCACAGCCCCGTGCCACGGCGTCACCCCAGCCTAGCTGTGAGGTGGGATGGAGTTGTGTCCGACTTCGGAAAGCGATCCCAGTTCGGGATGACGGGAGGTTGGGGGGCACCACCACCTCTGTGTGCCCGGGCCATATTTCGGAGCGGGGAACCCCCCACCGATGACTGGACCGAGAAACTTCACCCCTTATTGGAGGGTGTCACCCACGACCCCGTACTGGGGCGGGGGTCCCGGTCCCACACTGGAGATGAGGCAGCCCGGCTCTGTTTCTAACGGAGGAATCGCCACCCCACGTTTCGGGCAGACCGCTTTCCTCCGACACTGGCCCGCGGGGGTGATGCTGCCGGCGAGGCCGGGCTGGGAGTGGCCGGGAGAGCCGGAGCGACCCGCTGTGGGGCGGCCCCGGGGCCCCGGGCTCCCCCGCACTGCTCCGAGGTGCCCCGGGCTGCCCTGAGGCTCCATCGGCCCCAGTAATTCCGCCTCGGGACTCCGACACCGGAGCAAAACAAAGCCCCGGCTGGGCTGCGGGCTGATGTTTTCCCTCGCACGGAGGGTTTCCTTGGTAAAATTCAGATGTTTCCTTGGGTCTCGATTAAAATAACAAAGTGGGGTATTTACTAGGATGTTATTTCAAGTCTCTTAAGTCCCTGGTTATGTCTGTTGCGATTTCTCCGCAAATACAAAAACAAGCGCTGCGATGATTTATTTGAAGGAATGCAGGTGTTTTGCCAAAACAAACATGGCTTTTTTTTCCTTCTCCCCCCGAAACAATTGCTTCTCACGAGCATTTGTCACTGCAGCCTCTTGGATTTCTTTCTGCTATAATTTTACAGGTGTTTTGTCACAGCATCGTGAGCGAGTTTCTAATGCCAACCAGCGGCTTTGCTCGGTATGTACACACATGGACATTGCTCCCAAGACACCATCCCAAGAAATCCCACCTCGAGAAATCCCTGTCCCATGCAGTGCTGGATGGCCAGGCCTGAAGCCATTTGCACACCTTGCACAGCACTTGCAGAGTTTGCACAGCCTTTGCACAGGGCTTGCACAGCCTGTACCTGGAGTGGGCACGGCTTGCATGGCATTTGCACACTCAGCATTCACACAGGGCCTCGCACACACCAGCCCCCCCAGCAGTCAGTGACCCCCGGGAGCCCTAGCCCAGCTGGGGCAGGAGGCAGAGGAAGGGCCAGCAAGAGGAAGGCATCGTTAACTGCTATTATTTTGTCAGTCCCTTATTCAATCCAGCCTGATGCTGTTCAGATACTAAAGGTCATTTTTAAACAGCATCTGACAAGACTTTCCAGCCCCTGAGGCCTCACTCCCCCCTGGCCAGGGTGCTGAGACTCCACTCCAGAGCCCTCACAGAACCAGAACATGGCAGCAGGGCTGAGTGCTCAGGGCATCTCTTCCCAAAGATGGAAAGGCTGAAAAGCACTGTCTGGCCCTGTCCCACTCAACCCCACCTCAAAGAGCAGCCCCAGGCTCCAAACTGCTCCCAATGTTCCCACTGCAGCGCATGGCAGTGCTCCCTTCCCAGCGCTGCCCAAGCAAGGGGTCAAAATGGTCAGCAAAAGGATGGAAGGATGATGGGATGGGAAGGACTGTCGAATGGGCAGACAAGTGTATCCATAAACCTCTGGGCTTCTTGCAATGTTTTCTGGAGCATCCTGCCGGGAATCATTTCACACAGGCAGTTTTAGGGGAAACAGTGCAAGGTACAAAAATGGTGAGTGTAGGCCTAGCCTCAGGCCCTCAGGATGGTACATCCTCTTGCAGGTTGGGGTGTGTGGACCTGCCACACATGTGGAACCCAAAGCTTCACCAAATTCCCTGGGACTGGAACTGCCACTGCATTTTTGATGTCTATCTTTCAAAAATTAAAGTTACATTGATGCAACAGACAGCTGCGCCTCCTGTTTATTCTTTCCCCACCACTTTTTTGCCCACAGACCAGTCCTCTTCTCAGCCAGTGCGGCACCAGTGCCAAATCCCTGCCTGAAGTGAGCTGGCAGAGCAGAGCAATGGGTTCCTCTGCACCAGTTTGCACCACACCATCCTTGTCCTTGTGCACAGCTGTCCCCGTGACAGAGCGTTGTGCAGCTGGGTGACAAGAGCCAGATCTCTGTCCTCACAGTCTGTATGGAGATCCAGACAGGCACACACACCCCCACACAACCCCAGTGACACGGACACACGTCTGTGAGCCAGACACACAGCAGGCGCACGTGCCCGCACCAGAAGGCACATGAACGAACACACACACACAGGTACACCGACACAAGCAGCAAATCCTGCCCGGCCGTGCTGGAGGGTACATGTGAAATCCCACAGCCCATCCTCCCAACCACACAGCGTCTGTTGAGATGCACGAGCACTGACTTTCCCATCTGTTCTCCATTGCAGCCTCATTTAAACCCTTTTGGGCTTTCTTGAATTTCCATCAGCCCAGCCCAGCCCAGCTGCAGGACCTTCCCAAGCCTCCCGAGCCCTGCGCAGCAGCACAGCAGCTCCTGCCCTCGGTCCTTCCCTGTGCCGGGGACAGGCTCCCCTCTCTCCCACTGCAAAACTTTTGCACATAATTTCACGCTGGCAAAAAGCCACCTTCTACCAGCCCCCTTCCAAACCCAAATTAGCACGCTGCTGCAGCAGCAGAAATTGGAGAGGAAAGGCTGCAGTTTTATTTTACAGCTCAATTAGCAAGTTTATACAGAAAAAAACACCCACATAACTGAGGGAGATTTTATGTCCATTCGGCTTCACCAGCAAATAGACTTGCTCCTCCTGAGGGCACTCCCCACTGCTGTGGGCACAGTGGTGTGCTCTTGCCCATGGGGCCCCTCAACCAATGTGATCCTGGCTCCAGCCCTGCTCACTTGCTCCATCTCTCTTTGCTCTTACACTTACAGATCCTCTGGGTATCTCCATCATAAGCTGAAAAACACAGATTTGAGACTGTCCTAGCACCCGGTTCACAGAGTATTAAATTGGAAGTGGGCCAAAACCCAAGATGGAAGATAAAGGGCCACATTTGCCTCTAATTTTTCCCTAAGAACCAGTCCCAAATAACATGAAGCCAACGGCTATTTGCACAGGAGGGATCCTGTCTCCGGAGACAGCTTGCACCATGTCCCAGTACAGTTTCTCCCTTCCTTGACCAATAGACCCTTCTGGTCACGTTTTTGGAAAGAAGGGGACAGTCATCTCACTAAGCCAGTTTTCTTACTGGGAACATTTTTTGGATGCTGTTTGCTTCAGGATCAGGAAGGAATCATTCCTGCCTGGCTGACACTTGGGCTTGTCCCCTCTGTTGCAGTCCCCCTTCCTCTGCTCCCTATTTCTGTGCCCAGCACTGCTTGCCCTCCTGCATTGTCCATGGCAGTTGGGGACCTTTGCGTGTGGAGCACTGAATCATTTCCATGCACAGGGGTTGAGTCCTGGTCAGGGTGAATCACCCTACCATGGCTACATCCTCTTGTGCAGCTATGGGCAAGGTCCCAGCCTGGCAGAGGGGCTGCCCTACGGATGCTCTTCAGCACAGGAATGAACTTGATTTAACTAGAACCCCACCAGGCATGGAAGACCACTTCTCAAAGGAGGAAACAGAGGCAGAAGGGAAATCCTCAAGGAATATCCATATGCCTCATGTCTCAGCCACATTCCCAGAGCTCTGCACCTCCACCTCACCTTCCCTGTCATCAGCTCTTTCAGATGGAATAGAAATAAGTTGCAGTGACTAAACCCCTCCACGCTTCAAAACCGGAGGTGTTTGTGGCTGTTTCTGTCAGCTGAGCCAGTAGGGTTCCACCAATTTTTCAAGTCTTGAGCAAATTCAGGGTGATCAGAATACTGATGCCCATGCCTATTTGGAAGAGTGTGTTTTCATGTAGTGACCACACAAGAAGCCTCTTGGGGCTTCACTTAACAAATGTCTTCTAGCGAGATGGCTACAGGGACAGCAGGGACAGCTCAGCGAGTAGCTAAGCAACAGCATCGTTTTCTTTCCAAATCTTCCAGCAACTCCTTCCAAAACTTACTTAAACTGAAGCCAAGCTGAATTCCTTCTGATTGTCTGCACAGGGGTAGACAGGGAAGATAAGACAAATCAAGGTACAAACTCCACGCATGAAATATCAGATGGATTCAAGGACCCCGCAGGCTGCTTTGCTTCAGACCCAGAGACCTGACGTCAGCTCACTCTGGCTGCCTAAAGTCGTGATTGTCTCTCATCACTTTCTCTTTGAGCCCTGTGCTCTAGCTAAGGGACAGGAGACGTATGGAAAAGCTTTGCTGAGAGTTCAATCCTTCTGGAAACAAAAAAGCTTCTTGAAAAAGTCTTTCCTCAGGGAAAATTGTCCTATTCAGCATCTGGTCGACAGGGTCTGACACAAGCCACCTGAAAATAGTGAGTCAAAACACAGTTGAGCACTCAGTCAATTAAAAAAAAAAAATTAAAAGCCCATTTGTTTTTTGAAAAGTGCAAAGTCAGCAAGTAATTTGTCAATGCACCAAGTACAGATGCTGGGTCATGGTGATGACTCACCCCAAGTGTCCTCATGGTGGTAGTCCAGGCCAGCGTCTGGTTGCAAGGGGTGGGCTTCACTTCCCTTCATTCTGGCTTCCTTCTCAGCCTAACTAATCACCTTCTTCCCATTACCAGTTCCCAGAGGGAGGGCAGTATCTCTACAAAGCAGTTCCTGCAGCGTTAACAGAGCCCAACTCAGACAGCTGCTGCAGAGGTGAGGAAAGCCCTCAGCTGCCTCCTCCCCACCCCTGGATGAACGTGTGAGATGCCACCAGGGGAAGCACTGTCCTACAGCTCTTCTCAAGCTCTGCTCCATGATTCCTTGTTTTTACATATTAAATCCTTTGATCTCCACTCAGTCGTATTTTTTTCTCATCAGTTTCCCACATCACTGTGTTCCTCCCCAACTTCTTGTCCTCCAGCTCCCAGCCCCTTTGTGAAGGCTTCTCAGATTTGGGGGTATCAGAGAGGAGAAGAGGAGACCTGGCTGGGAGAGTGTTTGCCAGCAGACACTCAAGGGAACACCAGAAAAGGAACAGAGTATCTCACCCTGATCTTTCCAGTTCCCAACTATTCCTAGGAGATTCCTTCTCTGCCCTCTCCCCATCCCTTCCCAGCCAGTGCTGCTCACGACTGTTGTGTCAGGCTCACTTCTCTGTCACTTGAGACAGAATTACTCCGTACAAAAACCAAGTCCTTCGCTTTCTATCACAATGGAAAGTCTTACCAATAACTCCAGTTATTGGTAATAACGCCAATAATAACTCCAATTATCTCACTCATAACTTTTGGGATGCAGCTGTTCACCATTATGAACATGGAAGGAAGGTGTTTGGGGCTTTTTCCATTTAAGTTATCTTCACATCCTTTGGTATTGTTGCTACTTTTTCTCTCTCATTCTCTTCGATGCTTGAATCCCATGCTTTTCTTTTCCGCCATAGACCTGACAAATGAAACTAAATTCTGGCAAATTTGGTTTCCTGGACAGTTACTCTGGGGACACCAACAAGCCCTGGGGGTCAGGTGAGATGTGCAGAGGGCCAGAGAAGATCTGCCTCCCCTCAGCTCCAGCCCAGCACTCATTCCTTCACTCCTCCATGCCTGCTGCTGTGCTGGGCTGTGAGGAGGAGGAGAACGAATGGAGGAAGGTTGGTCTGTGGGTGGGGGAAAAGATGGGGTGCAAAGTCCTGCGTGATTGCAACTTTGCATGGTCTGCATCACCTCTGTCAAAGATTGTCCCTGTCCTCCCTGCCAGGGCAGCATGTCCCTCCATGACAGACATGGGGGGTTTGGGCCCAGAGGAGTGATGACTCTCACCTGAAAGGCCCCACAGAAACCAGCAGAGACCATGGGGCAAACGGAGCAGTTCACAAACTAATTCTTACCACTGGTTCCTTCTGGTGTCCTATCCAGTTGTGCATTTTAACCCCACAATTTCTGCTTTCCTTTTCCATCTTGCCTTTTTTTGTTTTGTAAACATTTCATGCCGTAGGCGTCTTCCTCCTTCAGCTGCTGAGCAGCACGAGAAGCTCAGAGAAGAACTCATCCCACAGGGTCAGCCCGTCCCAGCTCAGCAGAGGGGCCGGGTGGCTGCGGTGGGATCGAGCATCCTCTGGAAGCGTGCGGACAGGGCTCTCCCAGGGCAGGAGCACCATCTCGTGGAGAAAGGATTTATAGCACTGAGGCTCCACGCAAGGTGCTTCCCGCCGCACAGACGGAATGCGGAAGGCACTTGCAGTTTGGAAGGCACCCACTCTGGTTTCTCTCCCTGTAGGCTGTGAAACACACGTAAAGCAACCCAGTACAAGTGTGTCCTGTGTACCGAGGAGGGAGATGGAAAACTGGCTGAAAATGGGAATACATTTCGTGGGCACACCCCTCTTTCTCCGTGCTGTGTATTAGACAGACTTGAGCGTGAGTTGAAGGATCGATCAGGTGTTAAAGTTTTTACTGTGGGTGTATCAGGTGAAGTTCCATCTAATTTCACATTTGAGATTCTGTCTCCAAGAGCCATCGAGTTAATACAAAGAGCAAATCACATCTTCCTTAAGGAAGGGTCCTTCACATAGTTTCGAGTTGTAACTCAGAACAAGCTTTCCGCCTGTAGATCTTTCCATTGGTAAATGCAATAAAAGGAGATATATGCAATGTATTACTTCCTGCAGCCCCTACATATTTATTTAGTTCTCCCACTGAAGTTAAAGGCATGCCCCTGGGCAGGGGCAGCTGCATGGATGGAGCCACCGACACACTCAAGTGTGGGATGTCAAGTGCCCTATTAGGGACAATCTTGATTTCCTAACACATCGTAGTGGTGTGTGCTCACAACTGCCTATCTCAGCTCTTTGAAGACAAGCTGGTGTGGGCTGTACAGACATCAGTATTCAGGTAGCATCTGTTTCTGCATCAACAAGAAAGGCACAGACCTATTATTTAGAGAAGGACAGAAAGATGATCACAGGGGTGGAGCACATCTCCTATGGAGACAGGCTGAGAGCTGGGGCTATTCGGCCTGGAGAAGAGCACGCTCCAGGGAGACCTCACTGCAGCCTCACAGGACTTAAAGGGGGCTTACAGAAAAGAGGCAGAGCAATTTTCTTTACACAGGTAGATAGTGATAGAACAAGGGATAGAAAAAGAGAGGAGAGATTTAGATTGGATATTGGGAAGAAATTCTGTACTGTGAGGGTGGTGAGGCACTGGAACAGGTTACCCAGAGAAGCTATGGATATCCTATCCCTGGAAGTGTTCAAGGTCAGGTTGGAGGGCGCCCTGAACAACCTGATTTAGGGGAAGGTGCCCCTGCCCATGACAGTGGGGGGAAGACGGTGGGGCAGAACAAGATGATATTTACGGTCCCTTCCAACCCAGGCTTTTTTACGATTCTATGATTTATATTTAATGCAGGCAACATGCTCACTTTGCCTTGCCCACTTGTCTGTCCTTACACACCAGAATACTTGTGTAGGTTCAGGCACCTGAGACAATATCAGATTCTTTAACGCGAATATAAGGTGCCACCTGAGACACCCAGACCTCCAGCTGCTGCCTCAGAAAAGAGAGGGGCATTCTAACCTGCCTCATTGACCAGCACCATGTCTATAGATCTTCTCCAACCTAAATGATCTTGTGAGTCTACAAGAGTGTCCTGGGTATCCTGCAGCCTGCAGAGAAATCCCAGGTACCTATTTTAGCACCTGAGCACATGACTTTAAGAGAAGATCATCAGAATATAGTAGGAAAAAAATAAATGAGACTTTCTGATACTGAAGAAATCCTTGAAGAGCACAGCACTGTGTGTGGGTCACTTCAGCAGTGTACAGGGAGCTTTGCCTATTTCAGGGGTTCACACACTGATCTCACCAGCTTAGTAAGTCAAAATATGCCATTTTGGGCTCCTTCATCTGTGTCCAGAAGAAAAGGGCAGCTCAAAAGGATTTAATATGACTGGGTCCTGTATGAAATGAAATGAAATGACTGTCAGGAGGGCATCTGATTATTTGCTAACCAGAACATCACACTTGGAACACAGAGGTGTTAAATTCTGCCTCTGTCCTTTCTGTAGGGCCTCACCCTGTGTGCAGATTCAGTCTGGGCTGACAGCTTTATTTTATAAGAGTCAAAGGCACAGGGACAGTTAAAGGAAGTCCTGGGCCTTGATGAATTAGTGGTGTGGAAACGGTAAGTGAAGCCAGATCTGAATCTTCTCCATAGCTTTTTTTTCTGAATCTTCTCCACAGTTTTCTCCTCTGTACAGTAATGGCTTGTGGATACAGTATTTATAAGATAGGTTGTGAATGCAAAGACTCATGAGCTCTTCAGGTAGACATAATTGTGCAAGTAGAGGTAGTCACTTGGGCTACATCTATACTAAATTAAATGTTTGTAGGAGCACTCATCGGTACCAAGATCAAGCACAGTGCATCAGCTCATGTCCACATAGATAAACTCCCATCATCTCCAAGGCTGATGGTCATGTACAAGCTGTCAGCTGAGAAAGGTCCCTGGCCTGTGTTAACAACTGAACTGCCCCAGGAAATCATCAGGGTCTGAGTCCAAAAACACACCAGAGACCTTCTTAATTCTGGGCAATGCTGGCTTGGCTTTCTGGCACTATTTAATTTACTTGTATAAATGAAACACTGGAGACCCTGGAGATCAGGCAGGGTACCTGAAGGGCTTATGTGTAGAAAACCTAGGCCATTGTCAGGATTGTCTGTGGCCTTGCCTTCGTTCCTTCAAAAGATTATTCCAGCATGGCTGGGCTGAACCTTTGCCAGCCAAGAAACAGTTGTTGGAAGAAAGGTGATTAAAAAACATTTAATCAAAAACCATGAATTTAAATACTCATGTGCATGACCTGGTGAAACCCAGAATCTGTCAGCCCCTTTCTAGGTAAGGGTCAGAGCATCTGACTTAAAATGCTTGTTATAAAACATCTGTGAGCTAAACTCAGCTCCTGGAAGAAAGGTCTGGGCCTTTGGTATTCGGTGGGCAGCTGAGAAGTTGGCAGCAAGAGCAATGAAGAACACTGCCCTGGGGAGAGACCTCAGCCAGTGCTGGCTGGGACCGTGGGACAGCCACTCTCCTTCACATCTTAGTTTTTCCATCTCTGTAGTAACAGGTCCCTGACTGCTCTTGCGGGCAGGGAAAAGGATCAAGGAAATACTAAAGGTGTATTTACAACCTTGCACAGGGTTGATATGGATGTTCCTGCTGGAGAGTCAGGAAGGAAGAGTATCTTCCATGCAACCAGTTTTTCCTCAATTCCTGCATTTCTCTTTTTACTCCCCAACTCAGCACAGCCCAAACCATTTCCCCTGACTGTGTAATGCTCGGGTATTTATATACTGTGCAATTACCATTCTGTTTTTTCAATTGTAGCTTTGAATGCCTGAGTGACTGATTCCAGATTAGGCTCCAGTCATATGAAGTGGGAATGGATACAGCTGGTTGTAGGACCAGCTTGAACAATGTGGTCTCTCAAGGAGACTTCATTTCCGTTCTCCTAGGCTGATTGTTTCTCTCACCAGGTGGTGGTTGCTTCTTGTAGCACTACAGAAAGTTGAAAACTCGACTCATGAGAAAAATATCCAAAATGTTTGCTACACCATTGTACCATAAATGGCTACATATCTCTCTGAGGATGTTTTTTCCTCTGTCTTTCTGAAGCACAGTCACCCATTTCTCTAAAATCTCCAATACCCATAGAATGCCACTCTAGTATTTACTGTTTTGGAGGAGTGTGATAAAGAAGCATTTAGGGTGGATTCATTTCACTTGATCTACAACATGAGATTTGTTAGACACACATCAGCTGTGCCACTCTTTGGGCCAGAATTTTTCCTTTTGTCCATTGACTACAAAGCAAGTCTACTAGATCAGCACAGAGCAAGATGCTGAGCAGGTCAAAATCTAATTTTAAACAAGAACAATCTCACTGTGTGAAGCTGGATAGACAAGTTGTTACTGCTTCACAACACCTTTATAATAGCAACCATAAATATCTCCATTAAAAACCATGAATTTAAATACCCATGTCCATGACCTGGTGAAACCCAGAATCTGCAAGCCACTAGGTAAGAGCCTGAGCATCTGACTTAAAATGCTTGTTGTAAAACAACTATGAGCTAAACTGAGCTCCTGGAAGAAACACCATTGACCTGGAAAGATGTTCACCTTCCTACCACAGTTGTGTACGAACAACTGGTTGAGGAGATGGGTTGTACTGGTTGTGCTATGAGACAGAGTCATCTTGCAGATCTCCTTGGACAACTGGGTCACTCTATCCTGGCTTGCTGTCACCTAGAAAAGGCTGTGCCATTGAAATCTCTCTCATGGCCTCTGCCAAATTAGTTATCTTGGATTGAAAAGAGTGCAGCAGAACCAGTGCGACTCAGTTTACAAAAAAACCTGCATTGTACTCTCATTTTATTTCCATCACACACTGGAGGTACACGAGAAGCAACTCAGCCAAATCAAACAGGTATCTGCTGAGTTTATGCCTCAGCCTTTCCCTTAGAGGGACACAAATCCTGGCCTCTCACCTATCGAGCTGCCAGGTTTTTACAATTGCTGGAGGAGCTGAAAGCTGTCCAGCCATTTCCTCCTCTGTTGTGTTTGGTTAAAATGGGTCATTGGGTTACTGAAGAGTTTTTCAGCAAGGAGCAGACAGTGAGACTGGCAGGCACACGGAGCAACTGCACATACATTTTTAGGAAGAGGTGCTGAAGAGTAACATACTAACACCTCCTCACCTCCCAGCCCTTTCTCTTTTTCTTGCTAATTCCAAAAGTTGAAATTTTTCCTTTTGGGAGAATTTCAGTCAGGTCCAGAATCACTCATAAAATGGAGGAATTGTTCCAACAATGACCCTGAAAGGTTTCCTAATTTTAAAAGGAAATCCAGGGACAAAACTTGGCCAGCTCTAACCTGAATGGTTCACACTGTGCTCTGGTGGGTAGTTCAGCAGAGAAGCCTGGGTCTCCATCAGTCTCAGCCTTTACTCTTGCAGGCAGGAATCTTCATAAAGGGAGTTTTCACATTTCACACAGGTAATGAGCAACAAGGAGCCAGCACTCAAACCAAGACGACCTTGGGCTCTTGCTCATCTCCAGCCAAATAACTTAGCACAAACATAAACACCTCCAGAGCTTATTTGGTGGATTGAGGGAAATCAAGGTAAAATCCTTGAGCACCAGCTTCAGTCAGGTGTGTGGTGAAGATGGACTTGAAAAACTCGGCAAACATATTTAGGAGCCTACCTGGAAACTTGTGCAGTTATTGACTGTTCCTTCACCTTTCCTGGACTGGGGAAATACTTTTCATTGCTGCAATGTAAAGACTTAACCACCCAAAAACTGTGGTTTCTTTGGGGAAAGAAAAAAAAAATACTGTATCTATCTACTGTAGATGTGATTTTTGAATAATATAGACAATTTTTGGTATTTCAGGGCATGGTTTTATTAAACTGGGGCAAACCAGGAAATCTCATATTTTCTTCCTCACTGGCTACCATGAAACTTATCCATGATTTACCTAGGACCCCCAAACTTAAGAGAGGTGGAATTTTAATTCCAAGGCTGCAGCAGGTCAAGAGCCAGGCTTATCTTTCAGCAGGGATTACCTATGGTTTCTACTAGATTATTCCTGACATGTGGTTCATCATACTACAGGTTAAATGTTTAAAGCAGAGAGAAAAGCATGAGGCATAATGAATAACAGCTCTATAACTCTGCTCCCTTCTCTCCAGAATAAATCTATACTGAGTTTAGGAGGTGTGTAGATTAAAAGACTGCCATGACAGGCTATCAACAACCTTACCACATCATATAAAAAGAGTGAACTTTAAATCTACCATTTTGGCTACCTTTGAAACTCACTGAGAAGCCCAGTTCTAACATAAAATCTCCTAGTGGTTCACATCTGGGTTTTGTAATTGTCATCTGAAAACAAATAGTGTTAGGAGTGATAAGTGAGTGATCATCTCACTGGAATCTTAGCACAGCCTTTTTCAGTAATGAAATTATATTGTGTTTCTCCCAAATCAAGGCTGAAAAAAGTTTCATGTTCAGCTTTTAAACTGTTTCTACACCTGATTTATTTTGTTTTTAAATATGTTCCTCTGCCCTTGCTTTTTTCCCCCACATTTTATTTACTATACCCTAAGCAGGGCTCTGATTTCCCCTCATCCTGCCATGATTACAGCTAGAGTCCTCTGCCAGGGATTCAAAACTTGGTGCACAATTCCCTCTGGGCTTATAAACTCTCTGTTGTTCTCCTGCTGCTTTGGGGGAGATGAAAAGCAAATCCATGAGCTGCCAAGAATCACACCCAGGCAGGGATGCGGTGCTGCGAGAGCTGGTCCCTGCTCAGTGTTCAGGAGACAGACATGACCCTGGGATGAGTTCATGGGGTCACACCTTGACCCTGATGGAGACCCTTCATCTCCCCGTGCCCCTGTGAAGAACAGAGAGGGATTAAACCGTAGGGCTGCAGTCCGTTTGCATCAAACAGAGTGAACAGACCCCAGCCACAAATCACTCAATATTTTAACAGGCTCTGAGAGGCTTTTCTTCCTTGCTTTAACCCCTTGTGGCACCTCAGTGCCTGCAGGAGATGGCTGGTGAGCAGTCCTTGAGCACAGGTGGCGATTCTTCCCCTTTTTCATTCCGCTCGGTCCCCTCCATGCATGCTGAGGCAGGTGGCTGAGAAAACTCCTCTGGGCTATGTGTCAGTGAAAGTTTAGCTATTGGGAGTAAATTGTGTATCAAAAGTAAATACAAACATCAGCTCTAACTGCAAACATGTCACTGACTGACTTCAGTTCTGTAGAAAATCTCAGTGTAACGGGCCCCAGAGTCAGGTTTGGAGCACGAGCTGAGGGTTACACTGGAGCTGGTGGGATTGCGCATGTGAGAGAATGCTGCCAGACGGGAACTGGGCAGTGGGCTCCCAAAGGGTGAGTGTCATGGTTTACCAGATACTATGAAAAAAATCAACTCTATTGCAGGCAAAACCAGCACAGTGAGACACAGCTGAGGATTGCATTCAGCACCAGTGGCCCATTCCGGGTCTATAGGTGGTATTTGAGTGCTCTCTAGTGGACAGAAAAACTACTCCGAAGGAGAACAAAGCTGATGTGCAGTCCCTGAGCCTAAGTCACCCTCAGCTGAGTGTGTGAGGCATTGGGTCTGTAATACCCATACACCACGGGCCTGTGCTGAGTCTCTGGGAGCAGGATTTGGGAGAGAGGCTCAAAGCTGGGTCTCCCTGATCTGTGACATAGCAGGGCAGAGGCTGGATGAGAGAGCAGTGCAGGGTGGCAGGGGATGCCCACCTCACCTGGTAAGAGCTGACTCACAAGCACAAGTACCACCTCAACCCCTTTACACTATTTTTCAGTGCTTTTCCTTGTTTTGAAGAAAACACCAGCAGTTCCTACTCCTGTGTGTAGTCAGCGGGTAGAAGAGCAGAGAGGTATGTGGAAGGAGAGTAGAAACATCGGTCATGGAAGAGAAGAAAGAAGTGGGGAAAAATTATATGAGCTCATTTACCAGCTGCTTCTGAGCCTCCAGGAGCCCTCTGCTCTCAGAGCCTTGCCAGTGCTGGACATAGTAGCTCTGAGGGAAAATATTCTTGTTTCATAGCATGAAGTGATAAGCCACTGGGTAAAGCGGAAACCTAGACTATGTCAGTGCAAAAACAAGGTTATTATGGAAGTCAGCTCAGGACACAGGCCATAAAATAGTTATGTAGTAGGTAATCCCAGATCAGCAGAACCGTATTACTGAACCCAAATGTTCAAAGGGTGTCCCAGAATAATGAAATTTATACAGATTTTGTATTGCAACTCAGTAGGTATCTGAGTTTTGAGTTCTGAGAATAACTCACCTCATTTTCCTTTTATTTCTGTGAAATGACAGCTATAAGATTTTTTATGATGGTGATAGTAGAACCAGAAACAGCCACTCGACTCATGAAACAGCTAAACCTCTAGTTATAAATGGAGAGTTTATCTCTCCATAAACTCTTTGTTTAAAACCTGGCTTCTCCATTACCTCTATGTTGGGAGAGCTATTATCTTAGGCGTCCTGGAAGATACCATTTTTCAGCATGAGTTCCTCTTACATAGACACTTCCCAGTGCTCAGGCATCTTGAACACAAACAAAACTCCTTCAACCTCCTACTGAGCTTAATTACTTTGCTCCCACTCATTCTTTTCCTTCATTTTCTAGAGACTTTTGACTGAAATCAGACCGACCTCCTTTTCTTCAAGTATCTTCTCCCACTTGGAGCAGTCATCTTCAGCCTTGCCTCATCTATGCAGAAACCACTGAGGCTCTTATACAGTACCACACGTACCTGCAGTAAAAGGACATGGGTTTGTATTTAGGCAGTTATTCTACGCAAATTAATTAATAGTTTTATTACAGAGGCCATGCATAAATTAGGCTAGTAAATACTGACTGCATGAACATGCTGATTCAGTTTCCTGAGGGTACAGAAAGAAAGGAAAAAAGAAAAAAAAACAGAAAAAGAATGGATAAAAATAAATCAAGCAACCTACCATATCAGTCAATACTGTAGAGTTAAGAGGTAGGGAAAAACACCAGCAATCCCCAAAAAAATAGCCGTGAAACTTCAGAGTTACTTGTTCTTTCTTTCACTCACAATTGAACGGAGGCAAGGGAGACCATGGAGGAGAGAGGAACAGCAGAGGGTAACCCAAGCAGTAGGTAGGAAAACATAAGTGTACAAGTGATGACTACCACTGGTATTGGTTCTCAGATTCATTGCACATTCTCCCACAGGCTTTCCCTTCCAGGTTTTCAGTGGATAATTGAGTCAAAAAATGGGTTCAGTGGAAAAATTTTCTGTGTGGCATCCAAAGCGACATAAGGATCAAACTCCAAGTATTCTGGGAGGTTGCTTCTGAAAGAGGCAAGCTGATGCTCAGCTCCTGCAGACAGCTCTATTGGCATATTAGTTTCCTCCTGACAGGTTTGATTTGTGTGCACCTTTTATGCAGAGGTTCACTCTTCACAGTCACCATCTGATGAAAGACCCTGCCCTAACCTCATTGGAAAATCACCTGATTATTTCTACAACTTCAGAGGTTAGCACCGAGGCACTTGTTTTATTCATTTGTTACGATGATACAGGCTGTGGAGTTATAAAAATGCCATATATGATAAGATTTGATAGGAAATCAGATAAACAGGCAGTGCTTGGACTTCTTTGTGAGCACACAGACACAGCACACTCAACCTCTCCAGGACAAAGGAGGGCAGCTTACTGAGGCCAAGCAGATTTTTTCTCTTTGGGGAAAAAATCCTCAGCTTTTGAAGCACCTTCACAGGCACTTGGCAACATCCAGATGAACACTGTTCAGCGAGCACGACAAGCTTCAGTGGGAACTCACGGCTCAGGTCCTGCTCTATTTTTGCTGTCTCAGACAGCAAACTGCCAGCTGCTTACTACTTGCTACTAACTGAATAAATTGGATTATCTAGGAAGCCAAATGGTGATAAAAATGCCATTAGAGAAGCAACTCGTTATGCTTTCAGGAACTCCAGCCCAGGGCTTTTTAACCCTTCAGAGGCCACATGAGAATGATTCATGTTCCAAAAGCACTTGCCAGTGGCTTGCAGCACTTCTGGCAACTGCAACTCCTGTGCCAGAAAGGCTGCAGCTGGGTTGTGGTGTTTACACTCTGCTTAACAAAAGGTTTTTAGTGGCAGGGAGAGAAAACAATGGGGATTTAGGATGGAACCCCACCTATGAAGTCTCCCTTTTTTTTTGACTCATGGGTTTCATGCTCCAGATTTCTTGTTTCACCACAAGCATCAAAAGACTGTTCTGTGTCTGCCACTTTGGACCCCTCTTGATTTTGAGAGATTTCCATCACATCCCAAACTCCTCCAGCTGTTCCTTTCTGGGGTGAAAAGTCCTAATCTGTTCACTAGGTCCTCTTTCAGGGGCTGCTCATCTCTGGGGACACTGCTGCACACCCACTTGGAGTGCTGAGCCTGTTTGGGGACTGGCTGCATTGGTACAGTGTCAGCACCTGGTTTTTATCCCGTTTATAATATGCCCTGGCATCTCCTGTGGTTTCTGTCGATCCAGAGGAGGACAACAGAGCTGGTGAGAAGGTTCTGGAGCACAAATGTGATGAGGAGCAGCTGAGGGAGCTGGGAGTGTTTAACCTGGAGAAAAGGAGGCCCGGGGGGGAGCTTGTCACTCTCTACAACCACCTGAAAGGAGGGCGCAGCCAGGTGGGGGTCGGTCTCTTCTCCCAAGTAACAAGTGACAGATGGAGAAATAGCCTTGAGTTGTACCAAAAGAGGTTTAAATTAGATATTAAGAAAAATTTCTTTACTAAAAAGGTCTTCAGGCATTGGGATAGGCGGCTCGGGGAAGTGGTGGAATTGCTGTCCCTGGAAGTGTTCAAAAAGCACGTGGATGTAGCACTTAAGAGTTATGGTTTAGTGGTGAGCATGGTGGATGGGTTAATTATTGGACCTCATGATCTTCGAGGTCTTTCACAACCATAACGACCCTCTAATCCTGTGATTCCACAAAATTGTGCCCAGTGCGAACCCTTTTTTCCAAGTGCTTCCCTGCAGGAGCCTTGCATACCAGCGCACAGAAGCCCTGGGATAGTCAAGCGCCCAGCAGCCTGCGAACAAAACAGGACTGCCCAGCCCGGCCGCGGGTGCCTAGCTACTTCCCTCTTCTTTCCCCCAAAAAAAGCCTCGGAGCACAAAGCCGCTCCGAGGTGTGTGGCCAGAGCTGCGGGAGTGGCCGCGCCTCGCACCCGGCTGGCGCTGCCGCGACATGAGGTCGGGTAAGCAGCGCCGTGCCCATTGTTTTAAGGCAAGGAGATGCGTGCGAGCTGTTTCCAGGGAGGAGGAGGAAGAGAGGAGCCCAGCGATGCACTGAGGCTCGGAGGAAGTTTCGGTCCCGGGAGGAAGAGGAAGCTCGGGGATGAGTTAGTGGGGTTCCAGTGGCAGCCCTCCTGCCCGTCGGTGTAGTCGTGGCCGAGTGGTTAAGGCGATGGACTAGAAATCCATTGGGGTCTCCCCGCGCAGGTTCGAATCCTGCCGACTACGAGCAGCGCTGTTCTTTTCCTCCCCATGCCGGACGTTTTCTTCCCGTCGCTCGTTTTGCACCGGAGCCGCCGCCTGACATCCGGCAGGGCGGCCGGTCCAGCCCCGGGAAGGGAGGCGGGACCTCCTCCCGCGGCCATGGAGCAGCGCGGCGCGGCGCCCGCCGTGCTGGTCACCACCAGGTACCGGGGACGGGGCGGGAGAGCGGCCCCGCTCCCGCACCAGCCTCGGCCTCGGCGGGGCAGCCCGGGCAAGGGAGCGGGGCAAGGACCGAAGGGGAGGAAGGGAAAGGAAAGGAAAGGAAGGGAAGGAGCGTGGGGCGGCGGAGGCTGACGAATCGCCGGAGCGGAGGGGAAGCCTGGTAGTGCTGCGTGGCTTTGCCCCGGGACACTTCAGATGTTCTCCAGTTTTCCTGCATTTCACAGCCGGGGGAGAGCCGTGCCCCGTCCTCTGTGCCCTCTCCTCTTGTGATAGCTTCGGGTCGTTGCCCGTCCGCAGTGGCGCAGCGTGTGCTCTCGCCCTCCGGGAACACCTTTTCCTTGTCGGTGTTTCGAGTTGGGTTGTAGGGAATTAGGATTTATCCTGGGGCGTGCAGCGGCCTCCTCGAGGCGCGGTGTCAGCAGTGCTTTGGCTGGTGCCCATTCCCGCTGCCGTGCCCTGCATCCTGGTCCTCGGGCCCGCTCTGGATGGAAGCCCAGGGATGGGTAAAATGAGTTTATTCTACTTTCCCACTTTCTTAAAGCTATGCCATGCGTGGGGAACGGGCGCTGTCTTCCGTTGCATTAAATGTTTAAACCCCGCCTTTTCCTAGATGTGCTAAAGGAACACTCACGAGAAATGCCTCAAGAAGAAAATACTTTTGGCAGTCTTTTATGGGGAAATTGATAGATTTCTCTCTCTCTTTTTTTTTTTCTTTTTAATCTAGGAGGTATTTGAGACCACATGAAAGCAGTTTCCTATCAGATGAGACATGAGAAGCATAAGTGTTGATTCAGCAAGGTCCTTATCTCCTAGGACGTAAATAACGACTATTTCAGTCACTTTAACTCCAAAGCCATTATTTTAATCCTTAAATATTTGGCTGTATCAAGGCCAGACTTCCTTTGGAGAAGTGGCCTTGAACCTTCAGATGTATCTGATGTGACTAAGATGTTTTGTAG
Source organism: Oreocharis arfaki (assembly GCA_013398015.1). NCBI lineage: Eukaryota > Metazoa > Chordata > Aves > Passeriformes > Paramythiidae > Oreocharis > Oreocharis arfaki. The sequence goes on from VZRR01003188.1 coordinate 876,684, forward strand.
GACTGACTTTATATTAAGTTTAGCCTTGGAAATGGAAATCCGAGCACCTGGATTTATTTTACAGTTGTTAGACTGAAAAAGACCCAGTTGCAAACTGTCCCACTGAAACTGGAACGCTTTTAGTGATAAAATTGGGTATATATGTATGTGTAGGATTAAGGCTTTAGCAAGTGAACATATTCTCTAGCTTGTGAGGTAAAATAGGTGTATGGTTGTGACCTTTTTCACTCTTTATACATACTTGTTTTGGGAACAGGACTCCTAGCTGCTGTGGTAATATATATTGTAGAATCATAGAAAGTGCTGAGTTGGAAGGGACCCCTCAGGATCATCGAGTCCAACTCCTGGCCCTGCTCAGGACACCCCTAGGAACACACCATGTGCCTGAGAGCATTGTCTAAACACTTCTTGAACTCTGCCAAGCTTGATGCTGTGACCACTTCTCTGGGGAGCCTGTAAAATCTGTATACTTGTAGTTAGACTATACAGAGAAATAAGTTGTTTGGTGAGTACTTTAAGTATTAAGCCTTCACTTCATAGATAAAACTAGTTGTATAATTTTTTTCTCCTTCTGTTATGACCAGGGATGTCAGAGTTTGGTCCTCTGTGGACAAAGGTTGTTGGAGCTGGGTGCTGCTGGCTGGGCTGACTTTATCAAGGCGGGAAGCACCGAGTCTGCTCTCCTGGCCACACAGACCCTGGAATAAATGTTTCTCTGGTCACAGCTCCTCCCATGTTGGCCTTTCAGCACAGAAAGGAGATTAATTAAAATACAATTTAATTATTATATGCAAATCAAAAAACAGGAATGAAAAACTGGCTCTTCGATGAACTGTAGAAGCTGCTCCACAGTTCCAGTTTATAGTCTCCACTTCCTCTGTCCTGAGGCAATCTTGCATGATCTGATTGTGCAATGATGTGATTCACACCAGCGTTCCTGGTATGAGTGGGATTCCTGTTAGGAAGGTTGACCATGTGCCCAGGTCTCTGGTGAACTGTCTGTATGGTAGACAAAAGTGTAAACTGGAGATAAGCTAGATTCAAATAAAGAGTAGAAGCAATAAACCTGTGTGTCCAATTTAAACAATCAGTTTTCTCCTTCTGCTGTGCTTTTTTAAAGCTACAAGTGTAAAAATAATTGTGTTTGATGTGAAAAATGCAGTGAAACTATACTATGTCCTGGGATTTGCAGGTGCTGGTTCTATTTGAATAACAATAACAGTATTTAATTAATTAAAACACTAAGGCTGCTTATTTTGAAGGCATTACAAGAGCTAGGGAGCACTTATGATAGTACGCTCTGTCAGCCTCCCTGCTGATTTCTGTTCGTTTAGAATCTGTTTTATATTTATAAAGAAATCCTGTTGCTATGGGTTTCTATGGAAGAGATAATAGGGGTGGGTTTCCTGTAGGAGATAATAATGAAAGTGATCAGAGGCCTAAAGCAAACAAAAATGTATCTATTCCCCCTCCCTCTAATCGTTTTCTATGACATTTCAGCCCAGACTTATAACAACTTTAAAAGAAAACCCCTGGGTATAGATAAGGTACTTACTAACTTCATGGCGTTTTTAGAGCTCTCTAATACAGCAGCTCTTACAGTGAAGTTGTCATTGTGTCATCTCAGAACATCTGTACATGGTTGGTCTTTTTAGCTAAACAAGGCCACTTAAGGATGGTTCACTGGTCATTACGCCTTTTATTTATATTAGAGGTGAAAAGCAGGTTAATTAGTCATTTATACTCTGTGTTAACAGAAGTAGAATCACAGACTCGTTTGAGATGGAAAAGACCCTTAGAATCATCAAGTCCAAGCATTAACCCAGCACTGCCACATCTACCACTAAACCCTGTTCCTAGATGCTACATCTGCACGTCCTTTCAAGGACTGGTAACTCACACACTTCCCTGGTTTAGTAAGTCATTCCTGAGTACAAGTGACAGACCTTTTTCCTGCTATAGCTGCAGTCACAACTTTTCAGTGACTGCACATCTGGAGAGCTGTTAAGATCTGATTATTGTGATTAGCAGACAGAGATGCTTCTGCCTGAATTAATGTACAAATGAGACCATATGCCAAAGTCAATAATACGGATTTTATTTAACAGTAAAATGTGTGTGAGAGACAAAGTCATAGAAAAGAAGGTGGGGGGAGAGGCAGAGAGAGAACAATTAAGTAGAAAGATAATTACTAACCTTGTGGATCCAGCAGTGTTCTGTTGGTCCTTCTTCACCCTTTTTGGTGGTAGGGGTCCCACAAAACATCGAGTTTAATGGGTTAATATACATTCAGGAATACGTGGAAATGCCTAAGCACATCCACTGCAGGAGGAAGTTTTGTACTGTCTTTTGCTATACTATGAATCATATACAGTCTTCTCTTGGAAAGCCCCAGAAGTAAGTCTGGGATGCTTTGAGTGTCTTTGATGGTTTATGAGCTTTTAAGACATGACAGCTGCCTCTAGTTGAGCCTGTTACGCCCCATCAGAAGGGATAAATACCCTCAGGCCTACATGTGAGTGTGAATGTCCTGGGCTCAGTGTGTCTCTTCTTTTGAGTCAGTGGACTATGGTCTCCTGCCGTCAGAGCTGACCTTCAGCACAGTTGCTGAGCTGGCCTTCCCCATGGACTCCTTGCCATGATACACTCTTCTCCCCTAGCCTTGTTTACCTCTCCCTAGGCTTGAGATAATTTGGACAATAGTACCACCTTTATCTTATGTCAAGTCCCCATCAGGTGGCTTAATTTACTGTCCATATTTCCAGGAATTCACAGGGGCAAATTTGGAGTGGGATTGTTGGTGCTTGCAGATGAGGGGTTGCTTCTTTACACAGTCTGCCGTAGTGGGCAAAGTCCTTTGGTGATCTTAACAGTGTTTAAGGCAATTGTGATCTGTGAGTCTCTTGTAAGAGCATAGCCTCTGCTGCAGGTATATTCTGAAAGACTCCCGATCCAGCTGATTTTACTGGCAGGTGCCCTTTGAGTCAGCATTTTGGCTGCCACTGAAGGAGGCGGTGCTCCAGATGATTGTGGTTGCAGGTACCGCAGGCTGCTCTGTGAAAGCCAGGCACCTGTGTATTCACACACAGTCACAGTTGGTCCTGTGTTAGAGCCAACCATGTGTAACTGAGAACAAAATTTTGTCTGGATGTGTAAAGTCAAGGTCTTGACTGGCAGAACATGAGAAGAGAATGGGAGCAGACAGAGTAGCATCATCAAAATACTGCAGACGGTAGAGCTGTTGTTAAAGCCTTAATGTTTTAAACATGGCTTGCAAAGAGGATTGGATACAAAACTGGGTCTGTGCCCTTGTTTATTGTTATCCTATTTATCAAGAACTCTCATGATACTCTCCTTAAAAGGCTTTTTATTCAAGCTTTGCATTAGAGATTCAGAGATTGCCTTCTTAGGGAAGCTCAGGTTTCGTAAGAGCTGATCGAGTTTTGACATGATGAGGAGTCTTTTGAAACTTTGTTTGAAACTGGATTGTTTGAGCCTCTTGAAAGTGTATATTAAGTTCTATACATCGTGTATCCTTAGGTGAAAAGGCATCTGTGTTAATGAATCTAAACTTCCTAAAGGAAGAGGTAAGAATTCCACAAGATACCTCTTCAATCTACAGGAAATTCAGGGTAGATGGGACTTGATAATCCTCACAGTTAAGGTTTAAAAAGGCAGAAAAAATGTTTAATGATCCTAGTTTGGTTTTCTTTTAATCGGTCCCTTCTGATTTCACTAAAAAACATTCAGTCACACATAGGAAGGATGTATTCAGAGATTTGTTCAGAGGGTATTCAATCCTCTGGATGATAAACTTCTGATTCTGGTAGAATACTTGGTTCCAGTGATAGTGAGTGTGCTGTGGCATGGCGCAGGGAACTTTGGGGAAGGGATGGATCTCTTACCAGTTTTGGTTTTCAGGCTCTTGAAACAGACTGTTTATTTCATTAAACATACTGTTTAATGCTCCAACAGCAGCTGCTTGGTCTTCCTCTTGATGTGTGAGCACTCTAATATGATCCTGGCATTCCTCTTGCAAAAATGTCATGGATATTTCCTTGGGTGGCAATCCAGGGGGAGGGTGACACCACAGCTCTGTGGATCTGAAGCTAGCAGGAGAAAAAAATGCATTGAGTAAACTGCAGCAGCAGCTCCCTTGTTGCATTTTCCTTCAAGAGGAGCTGTGCGTGGTTCTGACTGCTTGCAACTCTCAGAGGTTAATGCTATGATTGTCTTTTTTAACTGGGTATGAAAGGACAGGTAGTTCTGTTTCCAGTAGGATTTTCTGTGGGAATGCCAAGATGTTTTGGCTAGTGTGCCTTTTAGGCTGTTTGGCAACAGGACTGGATATCAGACAGTCAAAACCAGAAGGCAGCTCTGAGGGATCATGTCCTCCTTTAACCTGCTCAGTCCTGATAGGTGTTTGTCTAGTTTTCCTCAAGGACCTTTGCAGGTGGAAACTGTGGTTGGTCCATCCGACTGCTCCAGCAGCTTCCTTTGCATTTCAGGCTTTAATACAGTTCCCGAGTTGGCTCTTCACAAAGACGTTGACCTCAAGTTGTCCCTGTGCTCCAGGGAGCTGCTTCTTCCTTTCATGGCCCCTTTCAGCTATTGTCTCTGTCATTCCTGGGAATGTTCTTAGATAAAGGAGAGGTGGATAGGGCTTGGCATGAGTCATAATGAACAGACCTTTGTCTCAAAATAAATCTGATGAGAGATCATGGGATCTTCTCCCTGCCATGCTGGGTAGGAGTACTTTCAACTCTTTCGAGTAAAGTTCTGTTCTGAATGAATCCACATCTCTTCACAGAAATGCTGTGTTCCTGCCATGTTGCCTGGAGTGGCTTGTGGCAGGTGCTTTGTCATGGAATACAGGCTATGTCCAAATTTGTCTTGTTGCAGAGTAGGAACAGTATTGGGGCAGGGTCTGTCTGATGTGCTGTTCCAATGAGAGCCTTTGCACTGATTTTTTTGGGCTTTTAACCAGATCCTGGGAGAGGGACGGTTAAAACTCTTTGTGCCAATGCCTGAACTCTGTGTATTTTCTTCCCTAGGCAAATTCAGAATACACACACAGGACTGGATTTGTCAGTGCCGGAATACCAGGAAATACGTGGGAAGATGATGTCTGGCCATGTCGAGTATCACATTGTCGTTGTCACCCGACTGGCTGCCTTCAAATCAGCAAAGCACAAGCCTGAAGATGTGGTTCAATTTATGGTAAATATTTAATCAGCACTGTGTTAGTGATCATTTTCTTAATCAGCTTTGATTATTTCTGTCATGATGTAGCAGATGCTTCGTCATCAATCACAGCCTCTCCAGGTCAAGGTCCTTGGTAGGACAGCACAGTCTGTACCATTTCTGCAATTCTTATTCCAGTATGTATATTCCATTATACATACAGTAACTGAACATTTTATTCCACAAGCTAAAAGTGGCAATGACTGTTGTTGTTGCCTTTAAGGCATTTTTCAGTATGGACCACCAAATGGAAACCAATGAAGCTTTTTCTGAGTTCTGCTACGAATTAGTTTCTCCAATATATGTATCAGTACTAGACTTGGTCCATAAGCATGAAGTAAATACATAATAGCTTATTTGAGTGGACCTGTTACCTTGACATGGCTTTTAAAATCCTTAGTAAGAGAGTTTTACAAGGAATTGTCCACATAAAATATTATTGAGCTGGATTGTCTCTTTCATTATACCTGCAGAGTAGTAAAAGTTTAAAAACACAGCACATGGCTTAAAACAGGTGAAATGAATCTCATCTATGGCATGTGCACATCCACATAAGTTGTTTCACCTGGGACTGTCTATCAAGCTGATGGGAAAATGTGCTTTTAGGGTGTTTTATTCACTCTTTTAGCTGCCTGTTGAACCCCTCCCAAGAAGTGCATTTCTCTGTCCACTGACTGTAAAAGGACACACCCTGTTGCATGCTGTGAGCATCTGTTCTTTTCAGATGTTTTGGCAATAACTAGTGTCAGAGTGATGTGAGTGTGTGGTTACCTGGTAGACCGTGACCTGTAGTGTAACTCGCACTCCATGGAAGATGATTGATAAAAGCCTATTTAAACAGTCTGATTTGCAGATAAAACATCTGTCAGTGTTGTAAAGAGATGCTTGATGAGATCTCCTGCATTTATTCCACACCTTATGCTATATATAACTATGGTAAAAGCAGCAATGCTGGCATAGGAGTCTCCCTCCTCCTTCCTGGCTGCTTTTTCTCGCTCCCGCAGTGTTTCCTTTTGTGTGCCAGTGTCACGTGGCTATTCCATAACGTCAGCTGAGGAACTGCTCCTGCCTAAAAATGGGTGTTTTGGGGGTTGTTATTCAGTACTGATTTACACCTATTCCTTGGGCCTGTGAGTTGCACAGCCTCATTAAAGTTTGTTTTAGGACAGGGAAGGGCCAGGCATGGGCAGGTAAGAGAAGGGGATGTGCAGTTGTTTTTTTTCATGCAGCAATGCCTGCTTATGTTATGTAATATTTCCGCACAGCTATGTGGAAGAAAGAATCTGACTACACTTGAGGTGTTAAACTGGGCTGTTGTTATCGAACTTCATTTTCTGTAATTTAAGAATAAGTTGATAAAATCAGCTTGTCTGTAAAGAAGAGAAACAGACTTCGTGCTGAGGTCCCCCTGCTTGCTGGAGTTGTGTGTTCCCCTGTCTGCTCTCGCTCTGGAGGGATTTTCAGCACTCAGTTGCTCTTCTCAAGTGAAATGAACCTTCCTGATTTCTCCTCTGGTGAGGCCTCCTGACATTTCATTCTTCATGAAGAAGAAAACTGGTAGAGCCTGACAAGAATAACATTTATCTCATCAGTTACATCTTTTTCAGCTGACTAAATATGATATGTTATATAGTTTGTTGTGTGAGAGTAATTTAAAACCATGAGCTGGGAGGTTGAGGATGGATGCTTTCCATTGATTCATTTGTATGAGTCTTGTCTGTATGTATTACTGGAAGGAACAGAGGGATTCACCTGTCCTAACTTATCTCTCTCTAAGTTGGATATTTTAATCTGAATCTGTCCCTGCTTGTATGCTCAGTGGGGAGAAGGGGAATGATGTGACTCATTCTCTGGAAATGTATCTTCTTTGACCATAAAGGGAAAGCATCTGCATTTTAGACAGCTGCAGTGGAGGGCTTCAAATCCTGGCTAAAATATTTGAGAGTCAATAGAGTTGCACACACACTGTAGGCACTTGGCGGTGCCCTGGGATTTTCCACTTGGCCTTCAGAAGATTGTGGGTCTCAGATTTTGTGTAGTGTTTGCCTGCCCCACGCAAGCTCTTTGGATACCCCAAAGCCTCTCAGATGGCATGGGATGCCTGTTTCTGGACAGAGCAATCTGCTCTCTATGATTAGATGTCTGCGTTTGCTTTTCTAAACTCCCATCCCAGTCGGTGCAGTGCTGTTGAAATGGATGTAGCTGAGCATCTGTAGGGTGGGGGAATTCACTTTGCATAACATAGATGTCTGGTACCATTTGAGAAACCCTAAATTCCAGTAGGTGTGTGCACAGGGCTGGCAGGTGTGACAGAGGACATGAAGGCATTGGCAGTGCCCTGAAGCAGTGAGGAGAATACAGTACAGCATCCAAGGTACCACTGGCTGCCAGTGTTCAGATGACTTGAGCTTCAGTCATGTTTTACCAGAAGACTCTCTCTGACAGTCATGGGAGATGAGACAGATGGCTTAACCTGGAGAGAAGTCCCAATCCTGTGGCTGCCAGGGAAGGTGGGTTGCACCTGGAGTGTCTGTGCAGTGCCCTGTTCTGCTGGATGCTGGACCAGCGCGAACAAGAGCTGTGACAGGTGGAGTGTAAGAGAACCAGGTACCTGGGGAACAGCAGAGAAGAATGAGGTTACACTGGGCAGCACATCTAACACATCACATTTGTATCACAAAGCCGAGTGAGATGAGACATCTGAAGGACGAAGAAGAAACTACTGTGTGCCTGTTCTGGAGCAGAATGGGAGAGGGGACATCTTTTTTTGCTTTTGTTGAAACTGCCAAGTTGGAGGAAGGAGCCACTGTCACAGCGCTGAGGTGACAGGTAGGTTAGAGAAGGCAGGCAGGCATGGTAGGGTTTTCATTGTCTCTGGATACGGATTTTCGGATTGTCTCTGTTTTGGCCACCTGGGGAGAAGGCAGGTCCGTGTTTTGTGGCTCCTCCTTGCCCGGTCGCTGTCCCTGAGGCCTCAGAGGCGCCGCCGCTCCCGCCCTGCCCTCAGGGCCTGCACCGCGCGCGGCGGGCGCTGGGCGGCAGCGGCGAGCGCCCCGGGCAGTGGGGTCAGCGGCGTTTGCGGCTCCAGCGGCTCCTCTTTTCCCCGGAAAATGATGGTGAGCAGGGCAGAAGCATCCTCTAAGCCAGCTGTGATCTCTGGGATGCTGTTTAGACCACACTGGGTCGAATCACAGGATCATTTGGGTGGGAAACGGCCTTTAAGATCATTGGTCCAGCCTTTGAATGATCACCACTTGTCAACTAAAGCAGGCACCAAATGCCATGTCCTGACATTTCTTGACTCCACCACCTCCCTGGGTAGTCCATTCCAATGTTTAACAAGCCATTCCAAGAAGAGATTCCTTCTCATGTCCAACCTGAACCTGCCCTGGCCCAGCTTGAGGCTCTGTCCTCCCATCCTGTCAAGATTGAGAGATGTGTTAAAGCCCTTTGTCAAAAAACCGATGAACATGAAAAAGAGATTCCAGATCTGACCTGTGGTGCCTTTACAGTGGGTCTAAACAATCCAGAGTGCCCTATTCCCCAGCCTTAACAGGACTGTGCAAAATCAGCATCACAGCATCTCTAATTAAAATGTTTGCGAAGCATTAACAGAAGAAGAAATTCATGTCTGTGATGACATTCAGATCTAAATTCTTAGAAACTGGAGGGATTTTTTAATTTTAAAAAAATGATAAATTTATGATAGGGTTGTAGAACTGCTTAACCTTAAGGTTATATGTGGTAATTAAAGAAAAAGTCAGCTGCATTTCTTTGAAAGGTCAGAATACTCTTGTACTATCAAAAGAGGGAAATTGGTTTTCTCTTTGGTACTGCTGCCAAGGTGATACTTAATTATTGCCTGTAGATTTGCCATTTTCTGTGATAAAAAGAAAAGGCTTTACTTTTCTTAAAGGCATTTCTTCTAGCCACACCTTAGCTTTTTTAGCAATTAACTTCTCCCTTCCCAGCCTTATTAAAAATCCACCCAGCCTTTAGTCCCTTCTCTTTGTATCTGCATCCAGTTTGATTCTTTTGTACAAGTTATTTGTTAGTCAAGTTTTTTTCTTTCTCAAAGCTGAACAAATAACTACTGGTGTTTGACAGGCATAGCACAATTGAGGGAGGCATTTACTATAGAACTGTCTTCCTCTCATAAAATGTGGGCATGTATAAGTACGTGGGTGTGTATTCAATGATGTTTTCATCATTGCCTTTTTGCATATGTTGGCCTTCTCTTTTTGGGCCTCAAACTCTGTGCATTGGAGTTGCTTTTTCCTGAGCGTACAGGTGTGTTAAGAAGATAAATTCCTCCATCTTATGACTTCTGTGATGTGAGAGGGGGGAAAAAAAATCCATGCTCAGTGTAGCAATAGGTTCAGGAGCCACTAAGGATTCATGTTGATTAAAAAGAAATATTAGAACTCTTGCTCTTCTGCTGGGCAAAACAGATGGGCGGAACAGCATGTGGTCATGTAATTAAAATCTACCATAATGCATACCCACGGGGTCACCGAGCAACATTAATTCTGGTATGGCTTGAATTTGGAGTTTCCAAGCGAAAGCTTGGGTTGTGCTGTCTGAGAGAAAGGATGCTTTTGATTCCTGTACCCAAAGCTAGTTCTTTTAAAGGACAGAGCTGCTGGATCTCCGTTTTCTGACAGCGTTGAGAAGTAGGCTTTGTAAGAAGAAAGTCACAGTAGCCTGTTTTTCATTAAATACTATAAAATCAAGCGTGCTCTTTGCTGGCGTGGCCTGGCTGGCAAAAGGCTCTTAGAGTTAGCTCTAAGACCTCCATTTTGTTGAAATTCTTGCAGTAGATATAAAGCATATGAAGACAAGTTTGAGGTCAGAAATGGGGCAGTAAAAGGGGCTTTAAAGGGAAAGGAGGCATTGAATCGCATTACTACTGAGTGGGATCAAATTCTGCGCCCAACTGCGAGTCCCAGGCTCGTGTCCTACAGCCATTCCGGTGTGTACTTTCATGCGTGAGGTCCTTGGGAGGAGGGGGGCAAGGCACATGCATGAGATTTGAGGGATTAGCAGCAAACTTCAGACTTTCACTTCGAACTTCCAGGTGGTTTTCTTAACCTTCTAGCTACACTTGATCACATTCAACTTATTTATTTGTTCCCAGTGACAAAAAAAAAAAAATTCAACCCATCCTTGTCTCTCTTTTAAGTTTTATGCTGGATGTTAATTGTTACAGACAAATAGGGTCTTGACCTGGCAAATGTGCACATGCTTTGCTATATTTGCGTGATTAACTCTTTTGAAGTGAAGCAGATTGAGCCTTTGATATTGTGACTTGACAGAATTCCTTGAAGTGTGTGCACTCGGGCTGACTTACAGGTGATGAGGGTTTAGCTCCACAGTGTTCACAGAGTTCAGTTAGAGGCATGGAGGGGGAGAGGATAGCTGCAGGATCAAGACCTGGAGGAATTACAGGCAGCAGAAGAAAAATATTTGAGTATTAATCAAATGGAATTTTGTTTACTTAATAGGATTGATAAAGTGGGGTTTAGAGCAGCACTTATTTTTTATCCTGACATTTTGGGCCATGGGATCCATCAAGGATTTTCAAAGGGCTGTAAATGATAACCAGGAATGGCAAAATTTTGTTACATACTGATACACCTTTCTCCTGAAAAATTGACAGAGGATGTCAAATTGAAAGGGTCTAGAACTGTCGTGGCAGAGCAGTGCTTTCTGACTGGAAAGGTGTGAAAATCTCTGTGCGATGTCTAGGATTCGACCTGAGAAAATACACTCTGTGGAACCTGGCTGGCACTTGTGTAAGGCCCCTGTGCTGCTGCATCCAGCTCTGGGGTCCCCAGTGCAGGAAAGACGTGGACCTGTTGGAGCAGATCCAGAGGAAGGGTATGAAAGTAGTCATAGAGCTGGGACACCTCTCCTATGAGGAGACAGAGAGCTGGGGCTGTGCAGCCTGGAGAAGAGAAGGCTCCAGGCTGACCTTAGAGCCCTTCCAGTACCTAAAGGGACTGTAAGAAAGAAGGACAGGGGCTGGTAACAAGGGCCTGGAGCTGACAAAGGGGAATGACCCTAAGCTGAGGAAGGGAAGGTTTAGATTAGATGTAAGGAAAAAATGCTTTACTGTGAGGGTGGTGAGGCATGGGAACAGGTTGCCCAGAGAAGTTGTGGCTGCCCCATCCCTGGAAGTGTTCAAGGCCAGGTGGGATGGGGCTTTGGGCAGCCTGGGCTAGTGGGAAGTGTCCCTCCCATTTTGAACTGAATGATCTTTAAGATTCCTTCCAACCCAAACCATTCTGTGATTCTCAGTGCACCAGTCTGGGGCTGTTGGGTTCAGCCAGCCTTACCACAGCATTCCCAACACCAGACCCGAGGTATATCTGGCAGCAGAGCTGAGCCAGGGTGTCGAGGAGCCCCTGGTTTGAGGCACAGGGACAGTGGGTGAGGAGCCCCAGCTGGCAGGGGCTTGCAGGGGCCCCCACTGAGCTTAGGTAAGCAGGGGATGGCGGTAGGTGTGACAGCTCACTGGTACGGCAGAGTGTTCCAGCAGAGGGCATCCTGGCACTGCTGGATATTGGCCTGCACGGGGTGCTGCAGGCTTTGGGAAGTGCATTAGTATGCTTTGGAGACAGTGCTGTCACACTTGGTATTCCTGGTCGCGTGTGCCTTCCCGGCGTTGTTGTTCAAAGCCCACGCAGATCCACAAAGACGCAGTTAGTGATGGGATGCGAGGGTGTGCATTTGCTTTAGGTTCAGTGGTGTAATTAGACATAAATTGAGATTTATGAATAATTTACAGACTTTGATAGAGGAGGAATGAAAATTAAGTGGGGAGAGAAATAAGTTTGTGTATCTCAGTTTCAGTGTTAGAGTGTTTTTAAAAACTATTTTGGCATAATCTTGATTGGCTGCTGTCTTGTAATGCTTTCAGAAACTAATTTGGTAGTTATTATTGAAATTAATTAGATATTAAATGTTTTTCACAAATCAGACTTAATTTTTTTTTCCTGGGTGGAGGGTAATTTATTCTTTTGAAAGAGCACCAGTGAATTCCTTACTGCCTTACATTGGAGCTTACACAGTATTGCTGGGAGGGGCTCAGGCATCATACCCTGTTCAGAGTGCTACTGGGACCTAGCAAACTAGAAATATACAGCAATTCAGAAACTCTGGAATTGCTTTCCCCTCTCTTTTTGGGTATCTTTCACTGGGAAGATTACTATATTCTGGAACATCTCTGTTGCCCTTACTTTAGTACTTGGTTGCTGAATGGCATTTCAGATCCCACATATGGAGCACAGTGTTACTCACACTTGACTTTCATTGCTTTCACAAGTCTAAAATTCTTGTTTTTCATTCCCCTGTTGACTCAGGTTGGGTGTTGTGTTTCAGATGTTGGTTACAGAGCTGCTTGCCTTTTGTCACTGGACACTGAACCCACAGTGAACATTGTACAGCTGAAATGCAAATGCTTTTCCAAATCATCTGGCTAGGTTGGTAATTACTGTGAAAGGCAGGGAAGCGTGAAAGCTGAGGTGGTTATTGCTCTGTGCCCACATCTGAATCAGTGAACTGGTCGAGGTGTGCCTGTTACTGTCAGGGCTTGTCCCCTGGCCTGGAGGGCAGCTCACACAGTCTGGCCACATGTGCAGGATTAAACTTTCATACCATCTGCAGTGTGCATCAGTACCCAGACTGGCTGCTGGGAGGTCTCTCCACTGGGCCAGATCTTGGGCTGAGGAGTTACCTGGGGGCGTGATAGCTGCCCAGAGTGTAGGAACTGTGCCAGACCTTGTCAGGTTCCAGCAGACACTATAAATGAGGTTTCCAGTAGATGCTCTCAGGTTCCAGTGCCTGGTAATGTGCCTGATGCTGTTTAGTTTGCTTGTATAGATGGCAGTGTAGGGATTCTACTTTAATCTATAACTCGTTTCCCTTCTATGTTTTTTGTTAGGTTGACTTTCTTTTATCACTGTGTTGGTGGGAAAACTCTGCATTTCTCCATTCCAAGATGTGGTGCTTGAGTCTCTCCATCTTTTATATCCATCTCAGTATGTTCAATGCTGCACATATTGCAGTGTTAATCAGGATTCACTCCACTAGAGTTCAGCAACACGTGTTACAGGAGGATAAGAGCTGGACCCTAAAAGAGTAACTGTGTCCTATGCACTCCACTAGCACTATTTTTTGGGTTTTTTCATGTCTGTATTAATTGAAACACATTAGTAGATTATGAGGCCCTGGAGGGCCTTGACAAATATATTATCTGTATAATGCTGCAGAACATGACAGTCACCCTCATTGCATCTGTAATGTCACTTAGAGATAGTGTTTTGTTTGTATGTGGGTTTTATGTATTGGTTTAAGGTACTGAACTCAGTACTTAATGTGGCATAGAAGCCACACCTTTTCTGACCAACATTCCCATAGCTGTTGCTTTTCTTGTAATATCTTGAGCCTTATTTCTCCTCAGGCTTCCTGTCTTTGTCTGCAGAAGGAATGACTCCATTCACTGTTGACATCTCTTCCCTGTATAAGAACCTTTTAGGCCATGGCCAAGTTGTTGATTTTTATTTTCTCATGGATGAACTGAATAGTCAGGGGTCAGCTGAGGTCTTTGCCCTTAGGTTTTTGTGTTATGTGTACTGCAGGGCAGCAAACATGGCAGTTTTTTAGGCCTGAGCAGCCGAAGGGCACTGAAGCCACCAGGAGTGAGGAATGGGACAATGGTGCAAAGACATAGGCAGCTTTCTCCACCATATACCTACCAGGCAGGGCTTTTCTTCCCTCCTGTCTCAGGACTGGGCATCACTTTTAGTGGACAAGGATTCCTGCTGTCAGAAAAGTATCTGGAACAGTGAGCTTCCCCAGTATTTCATTAGATGATGAGTCAGACAAATGGATTCTGGCAATGAACTTTAATTCCATTAAGCAGTAGATTTTAATAACAGAATTAGAAGACCAGCAACAATGCTGGAGGATTCACTGGGTACATAACAGGCTTTTGCTAGGCCATATGTAAAGCTCCTTGCTAATACGTGGTTTTCCACTTCAGTTTCCACAGTTAATGTTTCACAGCACTTAAACTGCTGCTTTGCTGCTCCTGTCTCTCCTGCAAAGAAATTAACCCAGGCAACACATTTTCATTGCAGGTTTCCAAGAAGTACAGTGAGATCGAAGAGCTTTACCAGAGACTGGCAGCACGGTATCCACAGGTTTCTCTTCCACTCCTGCCTAGAAAAGTTCTTTTTGTGGGGGAATCTGACATCTCTGAACGAAGAGCTATGTTCAATGATATCATGAAATTCATCTCCAAGGAGGAGGATCTAGCAACAAGTCCTGAGTTACTGGAATTTTTAGGTAACTAAGAGATGTGAGTGTCCCCTCTCCCATGAATGTACTTTAAGGAAGTGTTAAGTTCTTGACTCAGGTAGCCAAAAACTATAGAATGCCAGAATAAAGGCTGTCTCTGAAAATACCCTTGTGTGCATTTACAGTGCTGCACAGTTGTTGGGGTGGATGAGCTGGCAGAGGTAGAAGCTGGGATGCCAGAAAACCCTGGTCCAGGAGATCCCCTGCGCTGGTGGGTCAGCTCAGAGAACAAATAAGCTCCCCCAGCTCAGGTTACAGGGAAAGACTTCTTCTCCCATCAGGCAGTACCTGTCCGGTACCTGGTCCCCCACTCCACCCCTTCCCTCTCCCCATTGGTTGTTGTATCCCTCTGCCTTCCCCCTGCCCCTTGCCCCCAGGTAATTGGTTGCTGGTGCTCTGCCAGCCCCCTTTCTGTTACCCCTTATAAGCTTGTACACGAGGCCTGCTCGGCCTCTTCGCCTCTGACCCCTTCGGAATAAACCTTTCGGAGCCCATGCGGAGAGCCCTCCACGCTCCTTGCTCCTGGTAACACCTGAGCTATCCTGGCCTGGGTGCGGGGCTGTGTCTCGGTGCCATCCATCGGCACGGGGGCTGGAAGTCGGCCTGCGAGGTGCCGAGCTGCACCCCCAGGGCATCCCTTGCAGGGGATGCTTTCGGGTTAAAGCGGCGATTTCAGCCACCCCTCAGCACCCCGCATCACACAGTCATGTTTGCTAGTGTTTTTCCCTCCTCTCAGTGGACACATGCCTCATTTAGAGCTATTGATAGACACCTTCAAAGGAAGCAGAGTGCTATCCTGTCTCTGATGTCCTGCTATGCTTCAGAACATACAAGTTTAGAAAGCTAAATAATCATAGTCAGTGGGGAGGTGGACCCTAAAGGGACAGTGCAGAGTCTCCCTTAGTGGGTAACTCTTCCATGTTTTGTCTGGTTTTCCTGAAAATTGTTGACTCTGAGAAAGATTTAAATAGAAGACAGATTCTTTATTAGTTGAATGCATTCTCTGGCTAGCTTTTTTTCCTTTTTAATTTATTTTAAAATTTCTTGTTCTTCGTTTTCCTTAGACTTATGTCCAGCTCCTGTTTTTTCTAGAGATTCATAAGTTCCTTTCTTATGTCCCTTGGGCATAGCAGGGAGTTACTGAATGAATGGAACATATGAGTTCTATGCTTTTAATGAGTTCTATGCTGAGAGCTGCTGAGTAGGGAATACTCCAGCCTGGTGCTGTGCAGGATTCTTAGTGGAGCGGTTTTTTTTAAGTAAGTGAAGTTGCAAGATGCTAGCAAGTATGAACAGCCCATTTTGCAGTAGTGTCAAGTGTGGCCAGATTAGTTCTGTGAAATTGGCAGCTTCCTAAAGTCAAAGGGGGCAAAGCTGCTTAATGTCTGGCAAGATATAGGTAGTAGGGTTGTGAGTGGTTTTTGTCTGGTTTTGGGTTTGGGGTTTTTTACCCTGGCAGTATTCTCTTGAAAGCAGACCCCTTGCACTGAGAATTCAGAATTCATTGTTGGTTGATCTTTGCCTGCTGGTTAACCTAACCACAGTGCACATCTGCAGCTAAACTAGGCTGCACTGCATTCTGTGGGCAGATTAGGTGCGAGTAATGTGACCTGTTCATCAAAATTTGCCCTAGAATAATGTAGGTCTCACCCTGATTTGGCAGATGCAGACATGAAAAGCTGGATGAGATGAGTGTCCCATGCTGTGTTACTTCAATAGTCAAAATGGTGCAACCATGAATTTTATCCACAACAGTTTTCAGTAGCCTTTTTTTTAGCTAGTCTCATTATGTTAAATTGCTTCCCTGGACATCCAGAAACTCGACAGCAAGGAACCGTTTTCACATTCTGCTGGCCTTTGCATGTAACAAGTATGGTGAGAAGACTTAGTTTTATGTTTCGGTTGGCTGAATTTGCTCAGTTGGATGCATCTTGCATACTGAAGGGTGTTAGAACCTCAGGCTTCATTTTTCAGTGTAAACTGAAGAGCTGTTCTAGAAACATGCTGTCCAGTGCTCTAATTTTAGCCCAAGTTAACTAAATAGTATCAAAAAGTGGATTTTATCTCAATAGCTGTGTGAAAGTTAGCTACCTACATCTAAGCAGAGTTTTCACAGTCTCTCTGTAGCCAGTGGAGAGAAAAAGGCACTTCAGAGAGAAACTTCTCACACGACTTTATTTGGATGGGATGAATCACCATGTGGAAATTCTATTGTTTCTGTTGACTGTAGAAGGAACATAAATAAGCTGATTTGACATGTGCTGCTGTGTCTCAGATAAAGTTTATTTCCTCTGTCTTTTTCTACCTAACTACTTTAAACCAGTAAACAGATCAGACACATAATGACACACAGTGAATGAAGGGAACAGTGGGAGTGTTTTGAAAGATTTTCACAGAAGCTGATCATGTCCTTCATTCCTCAGAACAAAACCGTCAGGAACAGGTGCAAGGTATAAAAAAAACCCTAGTTGTTATCCCGTGTACTCAGTTTTGCCTCCATTACTGTGTTTTGCAGGAACAAAATCTTCCAGTGCCATTGACTTCAAGGGTAAAAACATGCCTGATGACAGGGAGAAAGAACATGAAGAAAATGAGGCATTGGATTTTTTCAGAGAGGAGAAGACACCTGACTTAATCTCACAGCTTTTGTCAGTGGAAAATGTCACAAAAGAGGAGAAAAAAGAAGAGGGAGATGAGGAAGAAGAGGAAATTTTAGACCCTCTTGGTGTAATCAGGTATGGCTAAAATCCTATAAATTAGGTATTTAGATTTTAGCCTTTCTAATAAGGCTGTTGTATGTCACTGTCCCCTCATCCCAGCCTTTTATTACATTGACCACTTTCAGCTAAATTTCACAGAGGAGGAGGGACCTCTGCATTTCATGAAGGAGGTGCCTTGGTAGAGGGAAGAAACACTGCAGTGCCTTTTCAGTGCATTCCTCAGGACATCCAAGTGACAGGGACATCCTGAATGCCTTGGTAACAGTCCCAGCTACAGAAGGTTCTTTGCTGGGCACTGCAGGGTTCTATCACAACGCATCAACCTTCCAGCATCCATTGGATGTGCTGTTCTGGAGTACACTGGACACTGTTTACACTGTCTGGAACTGCTTTTGAGCTCACTTGTGACTTTTCTTTCCTTTTTCCTTTGTCTGAAGGTGTCATATGCTAAATGCCACCGAGGCATAAGCAGTAACAGCTTGAGAAACAGTAATTGAATTGAAGCTTCCTGATATTAATATCTGGGTTTGTTTACATGTCCAGTAATTTTTAGACAGTTTTCTTCACTTTTTAGGGTGGCTCAGGCTTTAGATGTCCAAGTACAGAAGGTATAGCTGTTCTTGATCTTCAGTAAGCACTGACTGACCCAACTGGATTGTTGCAGCCCCCCAGAGTCACCAGCTACTACTAAATGTTGTCTTGGCTCTAGACTGTGCTTTCAAAATGCTTCTTCATAGCAATAGGCAGTAACTGATAGTAACAAGCCAGACCCCTCTTTTGGTGCTTCCCAATGACATTAAATCATTTCCAGGGGATCATTCACTCTTGGCTCTAAGCTGGAGTCTCCTACTCTAAGTTTGGTCAAACAGGATGATGAATACTGGAAGCACTGTTTGGACTTTGCTCCTGCTTCTATAATAATATTTAATTGTAGATGTCCAGATATTGTCCCTTTTAACTTGAAATATTTAATCCTTTAAATGTCACCAGAAAACGTTGAATATTACTCTTTTGGCAAAACATGCTGAATTACTCAGCATCAAAATTATTCTTATCTTAAAGGAGAGTCTAAAAATTTAAATAACTATTTACAATGAGAAGTTAGATAAAGCAGTACTTCCCACAAAATGGTCCTCAGTTTGTATGTTTACAAAAGCAGCTGTCCTTTTTTGGATAGGAAAATGATCTATTGAGTTAGCAAATGCAATGCTGTATTTTCCAACTTACAACAAATAGAAGCTGTAAAGAGCTTGCTATGCCAAAACAAGCAAGAAGTTTGCTTTTCTACTCTGCACAGTTCGACGTAGCATTTGAAAATCCTGATTATTTTGGTCTTCTAATGCATTGAAGAATGACAAGATCTGGTGTTTAATCCTCATTTAGTTTACTGCTTCCATTCCTTCCAAGTACAGAATTCTTACTGAATCAAAATAACTTCATTTATATAAGAAATGTGGTCTTCACTGGGACAGAGCTGCAGCCCAGCATATTCTGCAGTCAGATGTTTTTCACTCTAAAGCAGTGGCTGGCTATCTATAAAAGAAATCTCCATATCTATTTATTGTTATTTTTGTTACTCTCACATGTACACTGTTGGGGCAGAGACATGAAAGTAGAAATGAGTATCCTAGGTTGGATTTTACATTGTTTCTGTTCTCCTGTAACTCATCCTGCTTCCATGGAAGATATTTTCAGCTCACATCAATGGAGATCAGATTGGACATCAGAACTGTATCTCAGCTCTGTGCCATCTAGTAAGAAGTGTCTGGGTGAGAGGCCAAAGGCGGGAGCTTAGTGGTCAGTGGATGGGCAATTCTCGAGGAACCGTTTCAGGGTGTCTTCTATGCCTGTTAAAATGTTTGGTGCTTGCATGCCTTGAAGAGGTAGCTGCAGCCTCACAGCTTGAGTGCTTCTAATGTGCTTGAAGTTACTTTGGCATGGGAATGAATGAACAGGAGATGATGCAGATGGATAAATGTGTTTAGTAATAAAGTGTCCCCTAGTGCCTAGTAAATTCAGGTTAAAAATGAAAAAAAATGATACATGTTCCTTTCCTCTCTGAAAAACTTTTGAGAAGATGTAGAGTCAGCACTGAAACAAGCCCGTCCATTTTGTACAGTAGTGGTGGCCAGAGTGCTTTGAGCAGCAGAGCTCCGACCTAAATTGAATCATGTGTTTGGCATAATCTTACAGGTTTTTTGCTTTCTGGATGAGGATGAAACTGCTCCAGTAGCACAGGCCTCCATATGCTGTCAGCACGCTTCATTTGGTAACAACTTCTCCTCCTGGGCCAGAAGGCTGTGAATTGGATTTGGCCCAGCACTGCTGCTCTGCTGCTGAACCACCCAATATCCAGTTAAATATCTGGCCTTAGGGGTAAAATGCTAAACTAGGGCCTTTTTTTTCTGGTTTTGTATTGCTGGTGATCATCCAGGTGGAAACTCATAATGGCCTGGTTCCTTTTGCCTGGAGCCACATCCGAGTGGTGCTGATTCTCTGCCTCTCGTTCAGGGCTGTGTCTGAGTTGCTCTTTGATGTCAGGTGGGCAAACTCACTTGCCAGTTCAGCTCTTCATCTTTTGTGGGTATTAATGATGATCTACAACCTTCGTGTTTCTCTGTTGTGTGGTTCTTATACCTCAAAGCTTTCTCTCTGTGTTAGCAGGGTGGTTCTGGGATTCTTAACCACAGAAAGACAGGGTGTTTTGCTGTCCAAATCGGGAACATGTCAAAAACAAAACCTATTTCTGATTAAATTGTCATATTTTAACACACCTCCTCCATTTTATTTTTTACCCCAGGAGCCTGGTTCTTCCTAGAATAAAAGGTGCTCAAAATTAAATTACATCTGTGGGATACAGTGTTGAAATTCATTGAAATATGTTTTATTCTCTTCACCCTCTGCCTTTTTTGGTAGTTTAGAATACTGGTATTCCAGTGTATTGTCACCAATTACTCTGCATGTTTTCTTGGACATTTGTAGAAATCTTTTCAGCCTTGAGTAGAATCTTCAGGTCCTCTAAGAAAAATCACTCCTAATGCAGAGTAAGATGATCCTTTGATATCAGCTGTGCATAAGGGAATGAATTATAATATACTCACTTTTGTAACAGTGGCTCACTTGTAGCTCTATTTCACTTTTCTTAGCACTGTAAGTATACAGTGACTTGTAAGTCACTGTACGGCTCTTGTAGCATTTTTTTTAGGTTGGCATATCTTGGATTTGGGCTTTTTTTCTTTTTTTTTTTCTGTTAAGATACAGTCATTATAATATTCCTTTGTTAAAATGTTTTAATTCTCTTATAAGTAGGAAATCAGATACATATTTAACTCCCCATGGTAGGGACAATATTACATGTATTGGCTTAGCTTTGTCACCGCTCTTTGTCACTCTTCTTTAAATCCATAGAGCTCAACATTTGCAGATACATATTTTTAAAACCTTCGTAGGCTACCATAGTGCTTTGGTATCCGGGTTTTTAGAGGTGCAATATCTTTTAACAATGTTTTAAAGGATTTTCCTCATAAATTGCGAAGTAGTACTGTGTGGGTAGTCTCAGTTGCAGGGAGTTCTCCAACCGGAATGCCTTTAGGACTGAAAGGAACAAGAGCGGTGGATCTGAAAGAGGCCAATCCTCTGAAGGTCAAGGCATGGAAGAGAGACACAAGTTGGATGAGCTATTCAGCTGAATTTGATGGTGCTGTTGAAAATTCTGCAATGGAAAAATGTTGTGATTTGCCAGTAGTTTGAGGGAGGTTGGCAGGGAGCGAGGGGAGCTGTGGGAAGGAGGGATCCGGACCGGCAGCAGCACTCAGCCATGCCAGGATGCTTTGGCCAGGGCTGACTGAGCAGTGTCTGGCTGTGGCTCTACCATGACATTCTCCTGTCCTCTCAGGCAGGGTGGCTGTGTCCAGAATGCCCAATGGAAGTGGCTGCTCGCCTGTGCTGCCTCCTGGGCTGTGATTGGGATGGTTTGGAAGAAGGCAGGTTGTCCCATGCCAGGAGGGTACCAGGGCCTATTCTGACAGCTTAAATTGTTGAACTGAGCTCCTGTGCTCAGGCCCAGGCTGTGAAGGAATCACTAAAAAAAAACCAGTATGGCCCTATGTTCCTCTACCTCCAGAGCCTTCTGCCTGCTGCCATCTTTGCTGCACTCTGCCCAAAGGTTCCCAAGGGCTTGGCTTTCTGTAGGGAATTCAGGTATCCCATTGTGGATTTTTTTACTTAATCCAAGCAAGATCAAGTTCACATTTCTAGTTCTTAATCTTAAAGCAAGTTAAAAAACACATCACAGTAACTGAATTGGGTTTTGTCTTCTTCTTCTGTGGGTGAAATACAGAGTTTTACTGTTTGTATGTTGAAGCCAAGAGCTTTAGCATCCCTCTCCTCCCACTTTGGAGTTACAACAGCTGAATTTAGTACCTGTATTCAGTTTATTCCAAAAAACATCTGACAGCAGCTGATTAAGATGACTGCAAACCAGCTCCTCTGAACGAAGCAGCAGCATTCTGCAAAAGGAGTGTGGCTGCCTCATGCATTAAAACTTGCAGCAGCCCTTTCAGTGCATGCATTTCTTCAGCTGCAATTAACTTCTGAGGTAATATTTGTTCACCACTTTGGGAGAACCCACCTTTTCCTGAGCTTTCTTTTCCTGTCTTCATCAGCTCTCTGCAGCCCTCACAGGAGCCTCTCTGCCACACACGGTTCCTCCCTTCCGTCCTTTTTCCTTTGCCTCCCTAAATCTTTCAGTGACAGCATGTATTTCCTCAGGCATAGGTTTTTCCTGGCAAACTGCACAGAGGTGAGTATTCCCTAGGCAAGAGTTCTCCTATCTCCTCGTGAGTCCTGGAGAGTTTCTGTCTTGACTCTGTGCCTTTAGTATTGTTTCAGAGGATTTCCTCTGGTGGCTTCTCATCCAAATTTGTGCCTCTCCTGAGGAATACAGACACGTGGGTAGGTGGAAGCTTTGCATCTGTTGTATTTAAACACAGATGCAGCTAAGTCCTGACAATAGTTAGGAAGGGATGAGGCTGGTGAGGGCTGACCTTTTGGATGTCTTCAGCCAGAGGTTTTTTTAATCTGTGTAGCTGGTTGTTCCTGAGGTCAAGCTCAAGCACCTCCAGTGCTAGAGGTTTGCTGTTGCTGGGTTTAGTTGGTAAGGAGATTATTAAAGCACTTGGTGCTTTTCCTGGCTGCAGATGAAATGGGTGATGGCTTGGAGCAGCAGATTGGCAGGGAATGAGCAGCCAGGAGCCAGCCCTGGCCTTGCCAGAGCCTGCTGAGCCAGGCAGGCTGCAGGAGGAGGTAGGTTGGCAAACAAGCCAGCAGTTGTTTCTGGGTTGCATCCTACACCTTTGTGTTTATCAGCCCCTTAATGGCAGCCAGGCTGGAATGTGACTCTTGAGTTGTTGATCCCAGTGCTCCCTTTCCTTTCCTCTTCCCTGCTGTGGCAGAAGAGCCTGGAATGGCCTCAGCCTTTCGTCTTTGGGGACAAAATGAGTGGCAATATTTAATCTTGCTTCCTCTGCCAGAAACCTTGGGCAGCTGAGAGTGGCTGTTGAAGAGGCAGAAATCAGCTTTAAGGGGAATCCTGCATTTAGCATCTTTCCAAGTGGTTTTATTGATGGAGTGCCCAGAGCTGTAATAGGTGAGGGCAGTGTTCTTGCTTACGGATTTTCCCCTCCAAGGAAGGAAATTTCTGCAGGCTGGAGTGGTGTCATAGCACAGCTGCTGTCTGCTGGACAGATGGTCTGGAGCAAACTTGTCAGAATGTCCGTTCAGCTGCTGTGCCTTCTGGTCCTTGGCTGGCAGGGTTGTATTCCTGCCACTCCTCAGGCATCCTGCTCCTCAGCTACTTGCAAATTCACAGCTGCCTTTTGGTCCAGCCAGGTACGTGTTTGCCTCCCCCTCTGAATCCAGTAGGGTTTATACATAGCATAAAAAAAACTTGTCTGCTTGTCCCGGTCAGCTAAGAGAGAGTGAAGGTGTCAAAACATCAAAGGAGAGAGAAGAGACACGTTATTTTTTCTTCAATAAAATTCAGATAGTCAAAACAATGAACGAGAAAATAAAGCTTTGTTTTTCTAGCAGTGTGTTTATCCATGCTCACAGCTGTGAAGCCTTCAGAGATTTAAACAGGCAAATCTTTATTTTCTGTCAGTTGTTGAGTCACAAGCTTAGGTTGCAAGGCATGTTTGACCATCACTTTGCCAAGTGACACAAGTATTTGTCACAATTCCAATCCAGCTGCTGTCAGAGTGGCAATTCGCAACGTCCCAGTAAACAACTCCACTGGTCTTCTACTGACCGATGAAATTTTTCTGAAAACCAAGGATAATAGTCTGGTATAGTTTTCTTCTCCATCAAAGAGAAGAGAAAGGAAAAAGGAGGGAGGAAAAATTCTGTAGTACCTACCCAGTTAAAGGAAAAGCCTCACTTTCTTTTCATAAATTGTATGGTCTCAACCTTTTTTAGGGGCAACCTTGTAGCCTCTCCTTGGGGTATTTTTTTAACTGGGTAACTAGGGAGTAAAGCAGGTTGGCAGGAATTCAGTCCCTCCAGTTTGTCTCTCCTGAACGTTTTTGTTTTTATAGGTGCTTTGTGAGTGGTATTTTCCCATGCGGTGGGCTTTGCTTCTGCCACCAATCCCATCTCCTGAGAACAGCTTCCAATGTGTTTCTTTAATGCAAGTCTTGCTGTCCCCCCACAAATGGAAGGTTGAGGGTAATTGAAAGAAAACGATGGAAAATTAAACCATGTTTAGCTGCTGGATCTCACAGAATCATCCATATTCATTCTGTGTTACGTCTTTTGAGTGGCAGAAACCTGTTGTCTTGGCGGAACTCTACCAAAGGCTTGTGTGGCTCCAAGTAGTGGAACTGAGATGCTTTCCTAGCTGTACTTTCCAGCCAGGAAGCTGAGTTAGATATGTGAAGGACTTGGCCCTCTTCTCTCATGGCTTTTCTTTGGGAGGGCAGACTGAATGCAATAATGCTCAGGAAAACTGAGATTTTTGGGTACTCCAGGGCTTGTAGTTGACACATGTTCTATCCATAAGCACTCTATATTGCACAGGTGATTGCTGCTATGTCTGCTCCTGGCAATCAGAAAGAACTGTAGGAAAAGAAAAGAGCTAGGGAACTCGCACTGTCAGAGAGGTTTGGAGTGGATACACAGCTCACAGCTCTAAAATTGGCTGCTCTGTGTTTTCCTTTATTTTGGAAATAGTCATTTCCCTGACCTAAGGAAAACTTGTGAGAGTCCTCCCTGTGCCAGCATTGTCCTTATCTGCATTCATATTTCTCTGTCTAGTGTTGGATTGCTGGTCCCATGAGATTATGCAGTCATTATTTCCCCAGGTTTTTAAGCAATTGCCTGGCTTAAAGTTCAGTGGCCAGTTTCTGTCATGACTGGCTTGAGTGATTCCAGTACATACACAGCTGGAACATGAGGATCCTTTGGGAAAGAGTTTAAGTAATTATTTTAATGTGCTTCGTTTTCTTTCTGATTAGAACACTGAATATACTTTAATGGGTTTTATAAATAGTTAATTTGTGTTTGTGCCATCATCCTAAGCCCAAAGGGCTGAAAATAGCTCTCTAGTCTGTGTAGTGTTACAGCTGTGTGTACCATCCGGTGGTGTTTTCAAGCAGAACACAAATGTAACTACACCTGGAGTAAAATGCAGCAAGGAATTAATTGCTTCATGCAGCACTTCATTGCAGCATCAGACATAAGTGAAGAACACTTAATTCAAGTGGAAATGCAGAGGGAATTGCACCCATGTAAATGGAAATACCCGGCTTGTAATTTGACCACATTGCTAAAGTAGATTGTCTGCTTTTAAGAAAGATTTCACAGGATTTTTAGCAGACCTGGTTCATTGTTTTCAATGTACTAAAGGGATAAAACAACATGCACTTTTCTGTATACAGAAGAACTGTAGAGCCAAGTAATACCAGGGAACTGGAATGAAATGCCATTGCACTAGCTGGCACCAGCTTTCAGATAATTTCCATAGTCCTCTGACTGAACTCTTGGCTTTTGGTTTCCCCCTCCTGTATGGCAGCGACATGCAGCAGAGCTGGGCAGCACTGAAGGTGTGCAGGAGCTGCTGTGAGCCTGCAGCCATATCCAGCAAGTCCTTACTTAATTGAGACAGGAGGAGTAGGAGGCAAGAGATCCTTTAGAGAGGCTACAGGATAAATTTATGACTACACAGAATCAAAAGTTCTTTTTTTTTTTTTACTTCTCCTTTGGAAGAGGATTGAACATGATGTAATTGGGCAGATTTAAACATGT
Source organism: Oreocharis arfaki (assembly GCA_013398015.1). NCBI lineage: Eukaryota > Metazoa > Chordata > Aves > Passeriformes > Paramythiidae > Oreocharis > Oreocharis arfaki. Next base: position 902,312 of record VZRR01003188.1, read on the forward strand.
TTTGTTTCATGGACTTTACAATAATAGGATGACTCAAGTCCTTAAAAAGCATTACCTCATCGATGAGCCTGCTCGTTTCACCAAGGCAGGGAAAATCTTTAAACGACAGATGCAGGGAACTGCTCATAGATGAGGCAGACTGCTAATGAGGGATGGATTCAGAGCTGCCCTATTGCTTTACTGTTCACTGAGTAAAACAACTGTTGGCCATAGAAGAAGCTGTGGGGTGAATGTGTGCTCAATTTAAGTCGAGATGGGAGACTTGCTTTTCCTTTCAGCTAATGCTGTCAGGTTCCTAATTCAGCAGACTTAATAAAACCATTGTTCCATTTTCCCTATGGGCCTGCTGCAGACATTTCTGTCTTCATTTCAAAGGATCAAAGAATCCGCTTTTGGAAAACCATTTTTGAAAGCAATCTGTAAAACTTTGCCAAAAATGCATGATTTAGCTATATAACTATAGGCTGGTACTAATTAACACACCTGGGGATCACATCTCTTGCTGCTTGCCCCTTGCAGCATTTGGCCAGGTCTGGAATCATCTGAATTATCAATTAAAAAGGAACAGCCCTAAGGACAGATGCATCTGGGACTCAGCAGCTCTTCATTCTGCACTTGAATTTCTTGGGTCATATCACACCACTTAAAAGTTAAATTTCTCCATTATCCCTTTAGTAAAAGGAATAAAACTGATTTTATATATCTTCCTGGGGAAAAGTTTCCCTTTGCACAGAAATGTGGCATTCAGATAGTTGTTAATGACCGTTGTCATTGAAGCAAAAGAAAAATGCTTTCCAGTACCTTCTGTACATTTTGGGTAAGAGTCAAACTCTTTCTTTCCATATTGCCTGAGATGCCTAGTCGTGTCCAGATCATAGGGGGAGTAAGATTTATTACAACAGTGAAATACACAGCTGTGGTAGCTGGTTTGACTGTGGCTAAACTAGTAAATAAAAGCAGACAGGAACTGTAGTGTTGCTTTTGCCAGCTAGAATAAAGTAGCTTCTGTCCAACAGCTAAATCCTTCTGTTCCCCAGAGCAAACTGGCCGTGTCCAAAACAGGAAGGGCCCTAAGCTTGTAATGATCCCTAAACTTTGTCCAGGCATCATTTGGGAAAGCAATAATTAGCCTGGGCCTAATTCATGCCGGGGAGTGTGCTAAAAACTCACAAGGCAGTTACTGTGCCCCATTATCCCAGCCCAAGCACTCACCACATTTATTTGCTGTTGTTGGCCTTTTGTTGCCCTCAGGGCAGCCTGAGGAAGGTGCATTTTCAGGAGTCAGGATTGGAGCTGTTGGGGCCCTGTAGCAAGGTGCAGGTAGTGCTGAGTGTATGCCTGGCACCTGAGGGTGCTCTACGGTCATAAACCCCCAGGGGAATTTTGCAGCAAGGATGGTCTGGCTGCTGTGGCTCCTCTCAGCTGGCACTGTGTTGGGTGATGGCACAGCTCAGGAGCAACCCCAGGGCCTGCCCACCAAAGCTGCTCTCTTTTGGGCTGTAACAGAGTTCAGCCCTGGGGCTGTGACCTGTGGTGTATCAGGTGGCTTGGAAAAGGTCTTGACTTCTGTTTTCACCAGTATAGATTATTTTCTGAGGTCTGCTCTCTGAACCATGATTTTTCTGTAATAATTGCTCTTTATTTGTCACAATACACAAATGGATTGGAGTGGCATCAGTGGAAGACTTCTAAGCTTCTCTCTTCCTTGCTTTATTGGGTTTTGTCTGTAATAGCATCTGAGGCATAGTTGACGGCATCATTAAACACAAAACATGGTGTCATGCCCTGAAAACCATCTGATAACATTATCTAGACCCATTTGCAATAGACATCTCATTTTTCATCTGTGTGATGGCTTATCTGCCAGCATAGGCTGTTGTGTGTAACAGTCTTGTCCTGGAAACTTGTTCCTGAGTCATCCATCTTTCTCCTCTTGGCTGTGAGTGACAGAACCATGGCCCCAGCTGTTCCTGTAATATGAAGGAAAGAAAATGTGTTCTGAAGAGGCTCCTGAGGGATAATCCTCACTTCCTCCCTCAGGGGAGGACCTCACTGGAGTTGTTTTTATTTGTTCAGTGGTGCTGCCAAGAGACAAGGGCAGTGCCACACAATGCAGGATGCTGGAAGAGGAAGGGGAAGCACGTGGTCCAGAACTGTGTGCCAAAGTCTTGGGAGAATTAGTTTCAATTCTTCATTTCAAAGACATCCTGTTTAGGCTGCAGATAGCTCACTTCTGGTTTTCGGGACCACATTCCGTTCCTGACCTGTAAAGGAAGAGGGCTAGCACACCCTGACATGCAGAGATGCAGTGAGAGTGAATTCTGAAAGGTTGTGAGGTGTTTTGGGGCCATCCAAACGTTGTGGTTTGTTGACAGTAAGCATTGGTTTAGTTGGAGCTGGTGCTGGAGATGTCACCTAGCCTGTTGTATCCCTTACTCTCATGGAGGAACTGGTCTGCCAGACCTTTTCCAGCTGTTGGCAGCATAGCACCATTGCTCACAGGAGCGATCCCGTTGTGGTGCCATTGTGTGCTGCTGGTGGATATTATGAAAGATGCCAAGGTGTCCTTAAACCCTACAGCAAAATGGACAACATGGCAAAGGACAGCAGTCTACTTTCTGCTCTCTGTTTATCACTTCTTCCTGGAAGGGGCTGATACCCAGGACCCCTCTCAAGGACCCTTTCTAGAAGGTGACATGGACTCCATGGACATGGAGTTGCCCTCCATCTACAGTCCTCTGGCAGTATCACACCAGCCTTTGCCCCCTCAAACACCCCCACATGCCTTTGTTCTGTGCCCAAAGCATGTCATTAGCACCAGTTCAGGCTGTGACTTTGCAGAGCTCTAGCACAACCGTCATGTCATTTCAAGCACTTTGAACTTAAAAACAGATGCAGAATAAACACCAATTCCAGAATGCCACACAGAACAAGAGAAGACCAAGGCCAAGTGTTTTAAAGGATAGATACAGCCCTGCGCCCGCTCTCTTGTTCAGCAGGGTAGGTGTATGCTGCCTCCTTTGCTCGTGGCACCTCTGCTGTGTGGGAAGGCAGGCAGCCTCAAAACTTTTCCCTTCCTCCAAGAGGCCACTGGCAAGTGTAGCAGGTTGACCCTGGCTAGACACCAGCTGCCCACCAAAGCTGCTCTGTCAGTGCCCTCCTCAGCTGGGCATGGGAGAGAAATTATAATGGCAGACTTGTGGGTTGAGATAAGGACAGAGGGAGATCATTCACCAGTGACCGTCACAGGCAAAACAGGCTCCACTTGGGAAAATTAACTGGATTTATTACCAGTCAAATCAGAGTAGGATAATGAGAAATAAAATTGAATTATAAAACACCTTCCCCGCACCCCTCCCTTTCTTCCTGCATTCAACTTCACTCCTGATTTTCTCTACCTTCCCTCCAGCAGTGCAGGGGGATGGGGAATGGGGGCTGGGGTCACTTCATCACGTTGTCTCTGCTGTTCCTTCTCCTCAGGGGGAGAACTCCTCACGCTCTTCCCCTGTGGGGTCACAAGTTCTCTCAGGAGCGTGCTCCAGTGTGGGATCTCCACAGGGTCACAGCCTCCTTCAGGCAACCGCCTGCTCCAGAGTGGGATCCTCCATGGGCTGCAGGGGCACAGCTGCCCCACCATGGGCTGCACCAGGGGCTGCAGGAAACTCTCTGCTCTGCATCTGGAGCATCTTCTCTGTCTTCTTTGCTGCCCTGGGCATCTGCAGGGCTGTTTCTCTCACACTCTCATTCTCTCCTGGCTGCAGTTGCAGAATAGTTTTTCGTCCTCATCTATGCTATCACAGAGGCAATACCACCATGGCTGGTGGGCTCAGCCTTGGCCAGTGAGGAGTACCTCTTGGAGCTGGCTGGCATTGACTCTGTTGGACATGGGGAAGCTCCCAGCAGTTTCTCACAGAAGCCACCCCTGTAGCCCCTGCCCACTAGCAAAACCTTGCCATTCAAACCCAGTACAGCAGGTACCAGTGTCCTCTCTTGGAAGGGCAAAGGAAGATGAAGAGAGATAGGAGTGAGGCCAGAAGCTGGGTGGGCAGCATGAAGGGGCTCAGCTACAGGGACAAGTCAGCATTTTGAGAATCAGCATTTTGACCATGTTTGATGTGCTGTGTGTTTGTTCTCTGTCCTGGCCGTGTGGCATGTGAAGGGTCTGCTGTAGTATTTCTGCCTGTGGATCCAAATCCTGAAATGCCCTAGGTGTGTGTTTTCTGTCTGAAATCATCATTCTTCCTCCAGCATTGCCATAGCCACTGTAACACTAGCGAGTAAAAGGTTAAAACATTGTGCAGTTATTTGTAATTTCTACTCCCCTGCTTTCATCAGCATCATTTCAGCTCTTTCCGCTAGTCCTTCTTACTGATACAGATCAGTGATACAATTTCTGTTCCCTCTGCATATTCATCCAAAGAGTCTCCTTACCAAACCTCAGGTAATTTCTCATGTCTCCCACTTACTATACAGTACAAGATTATTCCCAGTGTAGAGGTTTAATGTTCTCTGAATGCATTCAGGATTTGTGAGTCAGCAAACTGCCCCCAAGGATCAGACTCATACTGTGAGTGACCAGTATCTAAGCCTGGAAAGAGCTCTCCTTGGCTGATGGAGCATTACGTTTGCTGCTTTTTGTCCCCACACTAGCCTGAGGTCTCACATCATCTGGGGTATGAGAGCCTGAGATGTTTACCAGCATTTCTACCCACAGTCTGTATTCCCTGATCCATTTTCCTTATAGCACAGGAATCCTCAGTGTTTAATGCAGCCATCCCCAGGGGCTGGTGGGCAGGAGCAGATAGTCAGGTGGCTGAGCACAGGAGCGAGGGGTGGGGTCTGCAAGGAATCAATTGTGTGCATCTACAGGCTCATGTTCCTTGAGTCAAATCATAATCCTCTGGAGATGTGAGATGCTAGCTGGAGGCCTGAGATCATCTATCTGCCAGCTCTGAAGAGTGATGTGGGAATAGCAAGTGTCGCTCTGGCTGGGCTAAGCTCAGAGAATTTTTGTCAGTAGGAGGGGAGTGAATCTTGTTAGGATTTTGGAATATTATCATGGCTGCCAAATAACACCAGCACTGAGCTGGATTGCGTGCATAAACCAGAACACTTGTGAACACTACTCATTTCTTCTTCTTTCAGTCACGTGTTGTGGCTTGCTGGCATTTAGCAGGTTCCAGTGATTCAGTGCCCAGCCCCGCTGTTCTCCCTAAGGGGCTCGTGGTGCTTCCCCACTGGACCCTCCTCCAGCCTGACAGCCAGGTGCTGGCACAGTGAGCTCAGTGCCCAGCCCCTAGAATTACTGACCTTGCAAAAGCTTTTCTGCTGAGAAATCAGGCTAGTTAGCGATAAAATCATGAATAGGAATCCAATTTTAAAAATGCAGAATTATGTCAGCTGTTTTTCTGTTTACAGCAGACAGCAGCCCCTAGGCAGCCGCCATTGCAGAGCCTCAGTGCTTTGCCTAGGAGGGAGAGTTTGTGTCTGGGGTGGTCCCTGGTGTGACTGTTCCTACAGTCTGACCTGCAGCAGTGTCTGCAACATCACAAGTGGAATTGCTTCATGCAATATATATCCATGTATCCATCCAGTACATCCATGGCCTAAGGAATACTTCACCCAGAGCAATTTTATCTTACCTATGTTTAAAAAAAATCATCACAAGAAACCTGTCAGCAGGAAAGCTGCGTTCTCTTTTTATGGAAGATGTTTTGATCTCATGATCAGCAGGAGAGACAGCAGCCGGAGCATGGTTCTGTATCTGCAACAGCGGTGTCATTTAGCTCTGACAATGTCTCACTGTGTCCTCCTCTCTTGTGGTTCCTGTGGAGCCATCTCTGAGTTGTGGTGAGAGGTCTGTTTTACGCATGGCACAGCCAAGAGGAAAAAGTGACCTCTATGAACAGCAAGATGGGGGGCAGGGAAAGTGGACAGCCAGGCTCAGCCCCGTCATCCCCCCTCGAGTTGATGCAAATCCTGCTTGGCTACTGCTGGAATCTGCTCACTGCCGTGGTAACTGGCCCTTCTCGAGCTTTTCATAAGCTCTTTGGATGTGGTGTGACAGGTATGTCAGACAAAATTTTAGACTGGAACATCATGTGCAGGTTGCTAGAGGTTTTCTGCAGGCTGGGGGTTGGTCTGTGCGGGTACCAGGCAAAGAGAAGGAAAGGTGCCCTTCAAGACTGAGTTTTATGTGGAGCGTCAGGGATTAGAGAGGCCAGACATTTTTTATGCAAATATCCTCTGTCCCATTTGAAGCTTTTCTGTTCACAGACAGAGAAAAAATAGAGTTGTGTCTGCAGTCTGGGCTCTTGTACCAGTTTTGCTTTAGGATGTGGTGAGGAGGGAATTCAGGTGGGACAGCAGCAAAGTGGAAATGGTCTCCTCCTGAAGAGCACAGTGTGAGGCCAGGGGTCTGGACAGCATTCTGTTGTGAGGAGATAAAGATTAAATAACCTAAAATTAAAACTTTATTAAGTAGAGGTAGCGGTTACAAACATTCAGGCTGCCTGTCCTTGGAAGGAGGCACCAAACAGTTTCAGGTCCTGCTGATTTGACCTTGCCAAGGCCTGTTGAAATGACACTTTGAAACTTTTAGTTTTAAGCTGAAAAAGGGTAGGTTTAGATGAGATTTAAGTACAGTAAAGGTGGTGAGACACTGGCCCAGAGAAGCGGTGGATGCCCCACCTCTGGAAGTGTTCAAGGCCAGGTTGGACAGGGCTCTGAGCAACCTAATGACAGGTGTCCCTGCACACAGCCGAGGGGGTTGGAATAGGTGATCCTTAACGTCCCTTCCAACCCAAACCATTTTCTGACACTGCTGTTCCATGAGGTGTGAGTGCCCAACACGTCTGAAAATGAGGTATCAACTATTCACATGTTCAGTGCTTTTTCAGAAAATAGCTCTAACAAGAAGCTACAGTACTGTGTTCGTGTGGAGAGGGGAGGGGATTTCACCATTTCAGCACTGAAGAAACCAATCACTTCTCCAAAAGGGTTGCTATTTGCATTCGTCACTTTTAGTTGCTACATGTAAGAATTCTCAGCATGACATTGCATATATTCTGTACCTTTAATTCCCTCTTTGTGAGGCCTTCTTTTTAAGTGTTTGCTCACAAATCTGTTGAGAGTGTGGCAGAAAACATGCTCACTGGCAACTTTTTTTCACACACCGTTTCAGCTTGGGTGATTTGGATTGTGAGGCTGCTCAGGATGTTTTGTGAAGTATGTCTCATAAAGGGACCATGTTGGCAGGTTGATTTCATTACAGTGGTCAAATTTAAATTCCTGTGGCACATTTTATTGCTGAGTTATACTGCATATAGGCATCACTTTACAGGCATGCAACACAATACTCACTCAAGAATTTGTTAGTTTTGGAGCTACAGACCTGTAACGATCAGTAATTAATGTAAGAGAGTGATTTTTTTTTCTTAGAGCGTAATTTTTATAGGGTTAAAAAAAAGTTTCCTGAGATGTAACTATTCCTGAAAGTAATTCCTTTAGCTTGAGTAGTGACTTTAAAGGAAATAAACCAAGGAATAATGTCTTGCAGAATTTGTTAAGTCCAAACTGTTATCCCTCAGCAAGTCTTACATGCTGGCTTAGTCTAGAAAATCAGAGGAAAATGATAAAGAAATCTCCTTTATGTTAATTTTCTTTCCTTTCAATCTACTCTGTAACCCTGGTTCCCTTACCAAGCTTAGGAGTGCCTGACTGCTTTATTAGTTATTTAGTTGAAAACATTTTAGGAAATGTTTCTGTATTATGATTATTGCTAATGAGCTGTGTACTAAACAAAAGTTGACCATCTGTGGTCTTCTCTTCTGCTTTCAAATTACGTTGGAAGAGGATATAATCAGAAAACTTGGGGACAGATTATTAACACATTTTGCCTTTGTTTAGGAAGAACAGGTATTCTCGAGTTCTGAACCCTTCTGAAAAATCTCTCCACAAAAGCAGGCCCCTGGATGGGAGCTGAACTCTTGGAAATCTGTTCCTTCAGGCTTTCTTTCCATCTGTTGCTCTGCTGGAACAAAAATCCAAGGCTGACCTAATCTGGGAGCTGCAGCAGACAAACTTTGCAACTGAATGCTCTTGTTCCAAATAATTTCTAATTGGAGATTTATTTCATCAGTTACACATGATCTTATTTTGGGACATGCCAAAGCAATTTAAAATACTGTAAATTAGCTTGTTGTCCACAAGAAAAAGATTTCTGTGTGAGGTAAAGTATCCCTGCAGCCAGCACTTGTCGTGGTGGTTTAGTGCTTAGGAGCAAGGCTGTGTGAGCTGATGGGCTTTGAATTTCTATTGGGCATCCCCTGGCCAAAGTGGATGAGAAGGACCCCTTTTGTCCTGTATGTTGTTATCAGGCAGCTCTGGAAAATGAGCACTGTTGAGAGAAAAGAAAGCAGCAGATGACATTTTGTTTTCTGCACAAACTAGTGTATAGGATCTTTGTTTTTCAGATGTGGTTTTCAAGAAGATGTGCTAATATTACTGCTATTTTAGCTGTAGCTCTTTTGTTCAAGCCTGAACATAGAATTGTGGGAGTTGGGATGTCCATTTATATTAGTGAGCTCTTCCCTTGTAAAATTCCATGGATACCTAAAATATATGTATATTCTGAATAATCTACAATGTAAGTATGTCTGTTCTGAATAAGTCTTTTTTAATATTACTGTAGCACTCCTTTTCTGGAGCATAATCTTACTTCTATTAAAAAGAGATGGTAATATTTTCAGAATAGTAACACAAGAAAACTTCTTCCTGTATGTTGAGATTACACGTGCTCTTGATAACCGCACTCACTGTTTTGACCCAGCAGTGAGCATGGGGCAGGGACTCCTCTCTGTCTGGAGCACAGTAGACACACTCTGTGATTTAAACCAGTGTCACCCAGCATTGGATCTGGAGATCCATGGTTTCACAAACAGCTATCACACACACAGGTCTGGAAATCTTCAGACTTTGGAGTGTCTTAGTCATCCTTGTTGCTGACCAGAAAGCTTTTGTGCATTGTGGCTGTGCCAATGAGACCTGGAGGCTGCCAAATGAGTGACCGACATTATGTCAGTAAACAGTAACAGGACATCTGTGCTCACAAAGTGAGTGAGGTTTGAAACTGTCTGCTTACAGGGTTTTGTTGACATTTTCATGGGTGGTTTGAGGATCATTTGGGAGCTGGGAGTTTCAGCTGGACTTTCAAGTGTTCCAGCAGCCTGACTAGGTAGATTTGTATACTCTAATTTTTGGTCATCCAGTTTTGGTCTGTGTCAGTTAGAAGGCCAGTCTTCATGTACAGTCACTTAGGAGGCAGTTCAGCTCCTTTTAGTCAGAGCAGGAGACAGGAGTGTTGTTAGAGGTATTCTCACAGTGCTTCCTATGCAGACGTCAGTAAGGCTCAACTGGGTAAATAATTTCTGCTGAACAAAAGATACGTCATCTTTAGGGCTGGTTTGGTTTTTGTTAGGGTTTTAAAAGTCACTAGAGTGATGTTCCAAAAGTTCCCTTGTTTCATAACGGAAGAAATAGCAATAACATGGGTCATCTTCTGCCAGCTGGATGCTGGTAGTTTCAAAATGTCAGATGCCAATGTTGTGAGCGTGATGTATGAAGAAGGTGCTAATGAAGTGCAGGGTTTGAGTACAGTAATACTTTGGAAGACTTAATGTTCCTTCATTTCTGTCTTCTTCAAATACTCTGCATTCCTACACAAGTTTACTGCACCCTGGTACATCGTGATCATCAAATTAGCTGTCCATGCAGCTTCTCCTCTGCATGGCTGCCAGCTTGGGGCTTCACTGTCAGCTTGGCTCCAGCTCTGTCCCTGGGCCCTGTTTTTGGGGAGGTAGCACCAATATACGGAGAGGGGATGGGTGGGCAGGCAGATGCACACTCAGGCCAGCTGCAGAACCTCAGACAGGCTCTGAAACTTGTCACACCCCACTTCTCATCCATTAACCTCTGCCCAGCAGTACAGTCTGGACTGGCACAGCTAAATACAGAACCGTGGGAATCCTGTTTCCCGCTTAGGGACTGACCTCAACAGAGTCCCTGTATGGATATGCTGGAATTACTTGGCAGTCCAACAGCACCTTCCTTAGAAGGGTAGTGAGGGGAAACAACTTGAAGGCAGAGAAACAACTTCCTCCTGTTCCTACTGGTACCGGTACCCGGCGGTCTGGCCCTGTGCCCTGTAGCTGCCAGTGGAGTCCCCTGGCCAAGAAAGTGAGCACGTGTCAGTGGGCTGGTTTGGTGGCCAGGCTACACAGAGGGTTGTTACCAGGACCTTTCAATTCTGTTATTTTTGTTTTGCATGATGTTCTTTATGACTCTCTTTATGATTCTCTTCCCTTTCTTTGGTATTTCCCACCATTCTGGTATTGTTTACTGCAAATACTTGAGCTGACTAATACTGAACTCCTTGCTAACTTCACTGGAGTGGAGACCTGTTGCTTGGCAGTGTATATAATTACCTGTGCCATAATGGGCTCTTATGCTTCAGGAGAGCTGTTGTAACTCTCTGAATGGACAAGGGGTCTTGTCAAAGACTTTTGGTGTTCTGTAGGTTGGCAAATCCGCCTGTATTGTCATTCACCTCTCAAAGAATATTTTGTGAGGCATGATTTATGCAAATTAAGGTTGCTTCTTCCCTAGTAGATCAGATTTATTTGTGTTTACTAATTCTTCTTTTAATCAGTTTGTCAGCTCTGAAAGACTCAGTCCTACTGTTTTTCTGGTTTTGTTGTTGTATGTTTTTCTTTTTCTTTTAATACTGAGGTAATTTGAAAGTGAAAGATCCCTTACTATAGTTAATAAAGCAATGTTCATCTAGAAATCCTGGGTGAAAGCTGCCTGTACATTATTATAACTTTAGATTTTGACAGGTTTTGGAAGAAGGATCTTTTACAAATAGTTCAGTTTGAAGCTGTTCCTTGGAGCTGAGCTTTCAAAAGTAGCTCAAGTTCAGAAGTTACTCGAGGCATATCCCCAATGACTATGAATGCAAAAAAAAAGAAATTCATTAAAGTTTCTTCTGCTTTAAGATGAAGGGGTTTGTCATAAATAGTTTGGCAAATTAGTTGCTGACACCTGCATATACCTTTAGTGTATCAAATAGGGTACATTTCTGAATAAAGCAATATTTAACTTCTGCATAGGGCTTGCTCTTAAGCTGCATTTGCTGTGAAGTGATGGTAGCAAGGTAATACCATCCATGAGTTCCAGTTTGTTGATAATAAACTTGTGAAAATAACTGGAAGTAACTGGACTCCACTTTTGTGTGCCGCTGTAACTGGAAGAGGATTTTACAAGACTCTTTAGTGTAGTTGGAATGTGTGTGTAATCTTTTGACCTTGTTCTTAGTTTTTGATGACTGTGGCATGTTAAGTGCTGATAATTGGGTTTGCTCTAGGCTGAAACTTGACCTGCTCTCTGCAAAGGAGAAGATCAGATCTTCTATTGGAAGAGGCACTCAAAGGGACTGCCTTAGGAATTGCAGGACCAGGGCTGCTGAGAGTAAAGATCTCTGAAATACAGCAATTACTTAGGAAGGGCATGCTGTCCTAGGGACTGCTTCCCTTTCAGCCTAGTTTGAATTGGACTTTTCACCCAAAGGTTTTTGTCCTCCAAATTTTCTGTGCCATCTGGTTTGCCTCAAAACTCAAGCTGCCTTTTTGTGAGAGCTGCCTTGTAGCTGGTGGAATGCGAGTCCTGCGTATGAGAGCAAGAGGCAGGTGCTTTTCACTCTGCTCTTGGAAGGGGAGTCAACTCTCCTTGTTTAAGCCATGTGCACATGAGGAGAGTGTCTAATACCTTCATGGTAGCAGTATGCAGCAATCATAAACAGCAGCAGGAACTGGCAAGGAAATGGAGCCAAAGGGATTTTTTAAAACCTGTCCAAAGGGATCAGTGCAATGGACCAACTTGCACTTTGTATTTCAAGCCATCTCTTTCAGTCTGTCGTGAACAGTGTTGCTGGAACTGATCTTCTTTCTTATTTTAAGCTTTCTGTGTGGGAGGAGTAAAACTGCTTGAGTGTTTCTGAGTAGCAGTTTGCACAGTGCAGCATTGTTAGCTCTGCTTTTCCCATTCCCATTGAGCTCTTTGACAGATATTAAGAATAGACGACATGGCTACAGGTAGAGAATCTCAGACCAACAGTCCCTCCAGCTCAGTATCCCATTCCTGCCAGAAGTTAACAGATGACTGTGTACCTTTGTCTAAACCTTTCCTAGCTTCCCACTATCTATTTTCTTACAAAGCTTATGAGACTTTCTAGCCATAAATCTTGCTTGTTAAATGAAGAGTTGCAGCTGACTTTCTTTTCTCTTATGTTTTAGAACTAAAAAAACAAAGAAGGCGCCTGCTCCTCCAGCCAAGGAAGAGAAGCCCAAATTAACCATTTTTGAAGAGGAGGTGGATCCGGATGAAGAACTCTTTGGGCCAGAAAAGGATTTCTCATCAATTGGTCCCAGAAGAAAGATGAAAGAGAGTAAATCTGTTCTGTATTTATATATACGCAGATTGTTTTATCTAAAGCACGTGTGTAACTGAGCCTTTAAAATACAGTGATGCGTAGTATACAGGCTAAATAATGACTTGAAAAGGTAAATCTTCAGCTGAGCAGAATCACCTAGAATCATTCAGAAAGAATAAATGAAACCTGTAGCTCCCATAGCTGTTCTCTGTAAACATTTTGATCTGGGATATTAAGGTCTGTGGGAGCTAGCTGTCCCACAGTCACTCATGCCACACTAACAAGAGTAATATGACCTACTTTTGAGTGCAAGGAAAAAGCAGATTTACCAAGTCCCCAGAGTATCACTGCACGTTGTGGACTGGAAGTCTTTGGGAAAAAAAAGAATTGTCTACATGATCCATTTTTTCAACCCAACTAGCCAGATTTACTAGTTAGTGCAGTTGGGTTATATAGCATGATTTAACTACAGCAGTTTCTGATTCCAATTTCTAGATTTGAAGTTATTTGAAGACCCAGACCTCGGTGGGGTGGTGAGACTGGGTGACTCACTCCTGCTGCCAGCTGCCTGTGAGCACAGCAATTATGTGCTGAGCAGGGCTCCTGAGGAGGACACTGAGGAACTGCTGAGGTACTCATCTCAAATCTGTCATGTGGGATGAAGGTGGTCTGAGATGTTATTTAGATCTTGAAAGAGATGATTTTGGGGGCAAAGCTTAAATCCTCAGAATGCAAACTGAATCAATGCTTGTATTGACAAGTAAAATGTGAGATGTGTGCCATGGAGCTTGGAGATAAACACATTAAAAAGGAAATTAGGAAGACCCTTTGGGAAAGCTAGGGTGCAAGGTCTTTTTCTGTGACTCCGAAAGAAGGGTCTTGAAGGCTCAAGGTGTGCTATCTTGCTCTTGTTTTCTAACATAACACTTCTGCTTTCTGCAAACGATCCACAGGGAACCTGACCTCCATTGAGAAAAGTGAGGAACAAAGCCCAGATATAAAGAGCAGTTCGGCTTCGGGGACCTGAAATCAGGGGCTCTCTCCACAAGAGGAATGATTTTCATGCTGATGGTCCACAGACTTCCATGCATGCTTCCAGGAGGGATCCTGTGCATACCTCCACAGCAGTAAAGATCTCTTTATCACCCTGCGTTTAATTTTTAATCTAGTGGAAAGGAGGGCTGGAGCTCAGAGTTGCAGGAGGGTATAATTTATTGCTTCTCCCTTGACAGTGTAGCACTGGAACACATCAGCACATAATGCATTTATCCCTGACATCTCTCTCACAGGGCTGGTTTGCCTGCACTGATAATCCTCAAGAGATCAAGCAGGGAACCAATGCTTGAAGAGACACAGGGAATCTGCACTGCAGTAATGAGTCAAATTCATTCCTTCTGGGTCTCAAGCTGGCATCTGAATGATGAGGCCAGCCTGCTTCCAGTGCTAATTTGTGTCAACCAGCTTCTGTTAGGATGTATGATTTCCACAGTAGGTACTAAACCCAGGAGAGACACTCTCTGTGTGGTTTCAGACCTCTCCTGAAGCAGGTAATTTTGCAGCTGTTGCTTTCTACACATGGAAAAGTGCTGGCTATCTGGGCAATAATACCTGACTTACTTTAAACAAAGGTTAAGTTGGGCTGGGTACCGTCTTGCATTACATTCTGACAGCCCACCTGATGTTTATAGAAGCTGACGGGGCAGGACATGACCTGATTTTATGCTGTGGTATATTAGGAGCAAACACACGTGTGCTTGCGATATTTTCTTCTCTGCTAGTGATCTCAATATACAGCACTTCATCCTGAGTGTTCATAAGACTGCAGGAGAAGGGCCTGTTCCAGTGCAGTCCTTGCATTTTATCCACTAGAGAGAACTTCTCTGTCTGTCATGTCTTTTGGATTATATATCTGTTCAGAGAAAGGTCTCTGAAATCTGCTCTGAGACCAACAGACCATGCTTTCAGATCAGTTTGAGATCATCAACAACAGCAGCACACCTAGATGGTTATGGGAACCCATTGGAAAAGATTTTATTTCTTTTAAATTCCACTAGTTTTCATTTATTCCTGATTTGTCCCAGTGCTTTCAAAAGCTGATAAGTCATCAAGATCCAATTGGAAATGAATACATGTAATGAAGCAGAAAATCATGCCAGTAGTCTACTGGGAAAGTTGCAGTGGGAATCCAGAGGCAACTCCTGGCTGTGCAAGAGGTATAGGCAGATAGGTCAGGGTCTGTTGACCTGTTCAGGTGCCTAACACCCTCTGAAATTCTCCTCGTAAACCCAGTTTGTGGTATTATCTGCACATCAGAGAGGGCTGGTGAACTCAATGCAAGGCAGTCGAGGGTAAAGGAGAAGTTTCTGTCAAAGAGGGGAGGAGGAGTGGCAGTGCTGTTTTAACCTAATGCAACACTTCACCTCCCCTCTATGCAAATTCACTGCAGTCACCTGAAATCCCATAGCAGAACTTTCTCCAGTGGTTGTATAAAATGCACTTCATTTTCTGTGCAGCTGTAAGCCTCCGCAGAACAATCAGGTCTCATAAATACATAAATATAGAGGCAGCATTTGAATCATCATCTCCTACCTTCCCTTACCACCAAACTGGTGTTGAATGTTCTTGCAGGGCAGTGCCACAGTCTCTTTTCCAGACAGTGACCCTTTGTGGTTAGAAAATGTTCAACATAAGCTGAACTTTGCAATCTCCTTGGCATGGGAGCTTGAGCTTATTTTGAGGCCTAAGAATAAGGTCTTTGCCCTGTACATGTTGACAATTACTTTCCTTTCCCAAAAGAAGAAATCTCTCCCCAGCCCTCAGATCAGAGTAGGAGCTGTGGCAGCCTGTCCTTTAGTGGGCTAGAGCTGGATATGCTACAAGAGGGAAATGGAAACATCTTGGTGTCTTGGACATAGTCATACTGGTTGTATCATACCAAAAGTTTACCTGGGCACATTTTGTTAAGATCTAGGACTGTCCTGAGGTATGATGCACCAGCAGGTCTGTGGTAGGTCCAGAAACCTGTACACTGCACTCCAATGGAGCAGCTGAATAATGCAGATGTGGGAGCTCTTCACTGGTGTAGTGAACATTCTCATGTACCTCAGTGTCTGCTCACATGTGTGTGGTAGATCTGAGAAGTGTCTGACTCACTGTGACTCATGGGCAAAATAGGAGAGAGCTGCCTAAGGCAGAGGAGGGCAGAACCTTTTTCTAAAGGGGGATGGGAGGAAGATAATGTTCAGAGCAGAACACAGGAGCAACCGAATCCTTTGTGGCTGTTACGGTACCTGAGTGGTTGTAGCAGCAGTAGCACCACAGCAGTGTCAGCCAGCAGTGAATCCTCAGCAGTGACTGTAACTCATGGGGCAGAGGCTGTTAGGGAGACAAATGAGTCTGCAAAATGCACATGGGCTGTGCTTGTCACAACATGAGGGAGAAGAGAATCTGATAAGTGTTCTCATTGCAAACTGAAGACTGTGCTCTCTGTGGATACCTGCTCATATGAAATGAGAGTTACTGTTTTAAATAGAATCACCACCTTCTCATTAACAAGTGTTGAGCGTTGAGAAGAACCAATTGCTTTGTAAGTGCAGCGCGAGATTTCACGGGCTTTATCCCTTGGGACTTGACAAAGCAGATCCCTGAAGAGGCCAAAGTCTGCTCCCCTGAAATCCAGAGTAGTGACTTTGCAGAGCATCCACTTCACTGTCCTGAGAAACTCAAACTCCACCATTTCATGGTCAGTGCAGCCCAGCTGCTCTTGAGCTTCACATTCCCCTCCTTGGTGAGAACGAGGTCCAGCACAGCCCCTCTCCTTGTTGGCTCCTTTGTCACTTGAAGAAATAAATTGGCCTCAGTGCATTCCAAGACCGTCCTGGATTGCTTAAGCCCTGCTGGTTGTCCTTCCAACAGATGTTGGGGTGGTTGAAGTCCTCCTTGAGGACCAAGGTTTGTGAATGTGAAGCTGCTCCTGTCTGTAGAGTNTCTGTGCACTCCAGCTGGTCATTGGCATAGAGGGTGACAGTCCCTCCTCCCACCCCCTGCCTGTCCTGTATCCTTCCATTCCAACAGTCCAGTCCCAGGAGCCATCCCACCATGTCTCCATGATGGTGATGAGATCATAGCCTTGCAGGCATGCACTCTTCTGCCTCACTGATCTCTATCATGCTTACCTGATGTGATGGATCAGGTTTTTGTGGAAAACCAGTGCTGGGATTGATCCTGTGAATGTTGCAGCAGCTCTGTGGGCTCACAGAATTACATAAATTATCACACATCCTAGCCTGAAATAATTATCACAGCTGTCTGAGCAGCCTTTTAGGAGAGATTTAATTAGCTTCACCTTTGATAATGAATAGGGAGCCGAGATGGAAGGAAGCAGCTGTCAGCACAACATTTGTCTTTTTCCAGTGCTGAAAAAAAGTGTCAGCAGCAGGATCCCAGTTCTGCTGCCCTGTGATGGCAGATATGGTGTGTTCCTTCTTAGGATTATACTGATAACCCTTTCAGGAGCATTATATTTTTTAAGACTGAGGCTGTTTGTGAAACTGCGCCACAAACACCGTTCAGCCCATGGAGCTTCTTGAGCAGGTTTGTCAGCTTCTGGTTTGCCAAGGAGCTGTTGCCACCCTTGAAGCACAAAAAGTTTGTGTGTTCTGCTTTCAGCAGGCATTAGCAGATGCTGAATTCAGAGACGGACACGTCTTCACCCTATCCAGGAGTCATGTGGGGCAGCATTCCAGCGCCGATGCTCACTGTCCTGAGAGTATGAGAACAACACTATAGTTGGGAAAAAAGCCTTGAGAAACTCCAGAGGTTTTAAACATAGATCCTTTGGGGAGAGGGTTATTTGGGCAATGTACAGGTGGAAGAGAATGTTGCAATAACCGAGTCAGAGATTTCCTGACCACTCTAGGCCAGTTTCTCTTGCTTGCTATGACCGAACTGTGGGGAAAGTTCCTTGGTTTGGCTGCAGTAGGTTATAGAAAAACAAATTATTCTGTGATGGTTTTCAAGCATTTATTTTTTTCATTCCTGTGATGTATCAGGGTGCTACTTAGAAGCATTAGAAAAGCTATAAAGTAAACTTGCCAACAAAACAAAAAGTTTTTTGCTAGACTGGAAACATTAAACCTTGCCCCACCCCTAGGAACATGTACAGGTTGTGTAGAATAATGGAGAGAGGCGACATGGAGTCCTAGTGTAGCAAGAGATGCTTTTGCTGGGCTTGACACCCACCAGATTTCAACCATCTTGCCCCAGCTTGTTTGCATTTTTGACAGACATGATCAGCTCAAGGGGCAAAAGCTGCCTGCTCTCCCCTGCCTCAGCTGTGCCTTTGGCTGGGGATTGTGGAACTTTCTAGAGAGGCAGGAGAGAGAGGTTTTCCAGACGGGAAAAATTGACTTGTCTCATTTCCCAGGTGAGCCATGTAACCAGCAGGCTGATTTCCTCAAAAGGGCTTCTGGTGGGAGTGACCTGCACTAATGAGCCTGTTCTCTGGCACTCGGCCAGACAGCACCACCGAGCTGCATCCGTGCTGTGTCTGTGCTGTGTCCGTGCTGTTGGGCTCTGCAGCTGCCTCCAGGGAATGGTCCCTGTCCCACACCAGCTTCAAGTAGTGCTGGAGAATTTTTTGGAGGAGGGCTAATCTCTCCCAGACCAAAACCATGCCAGTGGTTCCAATACAGACTGTCACATTCCAGTGTCCAGAAATATTTCCTGGCCCTAGTTGACATACCACTGTGAATTTACCTGCAATGGATTGTAGGGGAAAGCAGAAGCGGTAGGAGAGATACCTCCTCCACAGCCCCCAGTGCTTAGCATTCCTGGGGTTAACTCCAGCCTATATCTGTCTCTGGGCCTTGCTGGACATCACACTGTCTCTCCTGACCACAGCAGACATGATGGGCAACAACAGATACTTTGAAGTCTCCTGCCTATTTTTGGGCACAAGTCTTTTCCCAAATTCTACATGTGATATTACAGCACTCCCCAAGGCTTCACTAAGGTATCTCTCGTACTTGGAACTAACACCAGACAAAATAAAGATATCAGATAGGGAAAGATGAAAGTCTGTTCTGCAAGAACTGTAGTTAGTTGCACAACTGAGCTTCAAGCAAGAGCCTTTTGGATACTTTAGCAAATTATGGGAGTCTTTGTCTCTTGCTTTCATTACAGGTTCTCATCACTAAAGCATTCCCAGCAAGCAAAGGTCACTGTCCCCATCACATTGTACATACAGTCATTCCTGTCCCAAAGATCTGGTCCAGAGAGACAGGACAAAGTACAGAGAAGTGGCATCTAAAATGTTGATGTTCTTGTGTCAGCTGCATCTGTCTCCAAGTCGGAACTCGTTCACTGACTGGAAGTCCACATGCCAGCAGTCATGAAGGGCTTTGTGACAGCCTTTCTTCAGTAAGGGCTTTGATTGCTTTCTGTGTCAGAGAGAATTTCCACCAATAGTCTCTGAATCAGCACAACAATATGGCAGGAATTTTAAACAATGTGGCACTGCTTTTCTTTTACAGAAAAAGAGACTAATTAAAGAATGATTAATTGCATGGATTCTGTGCTGGTTGTCTATAAAAAGATGGGGTGGGAAGGTTCTTCCTTTAATCTTGTTTCAGAATAGTTGCTTGATATTCTTCTTTCTCCTCCTGGCCTGGAGTTAAATATGGTGGTAGTTATGCACTGTAACAATTCATTTGCTTTTAAGAAATAGAAGTCCTTGTTTCTATCTCTGCCTGAGGCGTTTTGCATTTTACCTCTTTGGTTTTGCAAAGACATTTGTGTCTCACATGATCAAACAGGTGGATCAAACAGCTTGCCTAGCACTGCAGCACTGAAAAGCAGGTTTTGAGACAAAGACCACATATTATCTGCTCTGTTCTCTCTAAGAGAGTTCTGTCTAACCAAGGTCTTGAAAAAATCCAGGGCAGAAAAAGGAAATTACATCATCAGCTTCCAGACTTTCTCCTGCAGAATCTTGGCTTAAAACTAGAGCACTAAACCCCCACCCCCTAAAGACAGTCACAACCTACTGGACTGGATCTTTTGGGGGTATTTTTTTGGCTGTGCTAAGTGGTTTGGTTACTGTGATTAGCACAGAAGCTGGAGTAGAGAATTTGAGTTGTACCATCATATGAGGTTAGTGAGCTGGATTTACTGCTGCCCTTTCTAGGTAGTGCACCTAGTTCAAAATCCTGCTTCCTCCATATGGTCTGTATATATATTGTGTATTGTTCCTTTGGTTATTATGTTTTCTGTTATTTTAAGACCAGAACTTTATGACATGGACATTGATTCATTCACTATTTGTTTATGCCAAGAAGGAAGGCTTCAGAAATACCAGCCCTAACAAGTTTTGTTTATTACACAGCAAAGAGAACAAGAACATGTCTTGGCAATGTGATCACAGGTGTGATATCTCTTGGATATCAAAGTTCACAAAAAACAGAAGGGCCTGGGCTTAAATGAAATTAATTTCTTTGTAGATGAGGAATTCAGAAATACATTGAGTGTGTTTTGTAAGTTAAATAGGATATGTCACCCTCAAGGAATCATGGAAAATAAAAGACATCAGAAATCTTATCTAAATAAAAGAGAATATAATCTCCAGAGTTACTTAGAGGATGAAATTTGAGACGCTGCCTGCTGGAATACCACAAGTAGAGTTCAAGGCAGTGAATGCCTCTGTCCATCAGCTGGTCTGTTCATGTGTTCCCTAGTTTTAGATATCAGTGTTCATGCTATTGATTTTACAAGAGTAGCCTTGGTTAAGAGTGATTCTTCATAGATTCCCTTTGGGAGTCACAAGAATATCTGTCTGACTTCGGGAATGGTTTTACCTTAAAGGGTTCCGACTGTACACGAGAAAATTTAGGTGAATCCTTACTGACTTCATTGCCAGTTGGTGGGTGTAGTTTGTTCTGTGTTTTGTTCTGCCTGGGCAGAACTCCTCCCAGATCCTCACAGCTTTTAATGAGGGTGAACACAAAAAAGAAACCCTTGAAATCATGCAGTTTATCTTAGTAATAGTGAGATCCTTAGTTTGAGAGGGCTGTAGCTCTTGAAGTACCTGTGGTTTTAACATTCAAACAATATTCACTATGGATGGAGGAATAAAGTGTCTCAGAGAGGCTGGTTCTTCAATTGATCGTGTTCCCTGTGGTTCTGGACAGTTGCTTTGTCAGTTGCTTCCCAAATTATGGAAAAGCTCAGCTTTACTTTTAACTGTCTGCAGAAAGCCCTGCCAGTTGTACTGCCATGTGGTAGAGGCATTTACAGCATCTCTCCTGAGGCTACTGGTGAAAAAAGAGAGAAAGGGAGGAATCACTGTCCCATTTAGGAAACAGAAATTATCCCAGTGGTTTCACAGGGGTCTGGATAATCCCCCAGGATGCCTCATTGCCTGGCAGTGAGGAAGTTATAAACTGGATATTAGGAAAAGGTTTTTCCTCCCAGAGGGTGGTTGGGCACTGGAATGGGCTCCCCAGGGAAGTGGTCACAGCACTGACAAGAACCTGACAGAGCTCAAGAAGTGTTTGGACAGTGCTCTCAGGCACATGATGTGACTCAGAATGTCCTATACAGGGCCAGGAGTTGGACTTGATGATGATGGGTCCCTTCCAGCTCAGGATATTCTATGATCCCATGATTCTAACCACAAAAGGCAAATGAGTACAAGAACCAAAAGATACATGACATGAAATGATTCATTCATGCTCCAGGGACTGCCTGCCTACCAGTCATGGAGAAGAAGGAACTAAAAAGGCATCTTCGTTAGACTCCTGTACCTTATCCTGTTCCAGTGAGTGGAGCCACTGGAGAGCATCCTTTTTCTTTCCTCCACATTTTGGCTTTCCAAAGGCACACAGTTCTTGGAGTCACAAGATAATCTATGATAAGGGCTCTCTTAAATAACAGCTCATGTGGGAACAGAGTTGGGCACACACAGCCTGCTACATCTCTCATAAGGTCAAACAATGTAGATAGAAAGTACTCTGAACTGTTTGAGGTGTTCTGGGTTATTTCAGTAGAAATCAGAGAGAAATTATTACCAAAAAGAGTTGTTGTATATGGTCACAGATTGCAAAACTTTGGCTTCTCAGACCCAAATGTGAACACAGAGTTTTTGAATCCATTAGTGTTTTCAGTTTCTCATGACTGAGCATGGGGGTGCTCAGTCTCAGTTTTGGGTGATGGGGATGAAGCAGAAACAGAGCTGAATGTGGAAAATTTTACTTTCCCATGAAAATTTATGGGGAAGCAAACCATGCTGTCACAAATCAAAAACATTTGTTTCCCAAACTAAAATAAAGTTTGGTTTTAGTAATCGCAAATTGCCTTTAAATTAGACATTTGAAAACATGCTGTAAAATTAACTTGTATCAGTGAACTGATAAGCCACATTATAAAAAAAATAGTTCTTACAGAAACTTCTATGGAGTGAGAAATTTATCCAAGTAGATCTTTTCCTACAGAAAGTTTTGTTTTGAAAGAGTGCATTTTCTTACAAAACAAAAAACAGTTCAGAAATTCCCAGGATGTTACTGATGTTTTCTTTTCATTCCAGAGTTGAAGATGATTTTGAGAAACTCTTAGAGGTTACCTCAAAACCAAAACCTAAGGTCCCACCAAAACCACCACTGCCTCAGAAGCCAGCAGTTGCCCCCAGGAGCACTAATTCACCTTCACTGGCAGAGCAAAAGGAAAACAGGATTCAGACGATGAATGAAGTGGACATTCTCCAGTATATCCAGGAAAATGAATCTATCAACAACCAGGACACCAGTCTTTTTTGAACATGCGCATTTTTGAAATGTGATGATGCCTTCTTGGCCCCAGCTCCCAGTGAGCTCAAGTGACAGAAGCAAGAACTGACCAGGTATTCTACTGTCACAGTGCTCATTTGTGTGCCAGGATAGAGAGAGCAGCAAGTTTGAGTAGCAGACCCTCTGTTTGAGATTTTCAAAACAATGCAGCTGTGATATAATGTTTTCTTAGATTTTCAGGGTTTTACAGGGAATGTGGACAAGGATGTAGCACTAAAGATTGTCTACTGCTATTTTAGTATCAACATAGCACAGTTTCAGCCAGTCGATTGAAAATGGTGAGTATGTTGTGCACGTGGCAACTGTGAATAACGTCCAACAAATAGTCTGAGGCAGGATAGAATGCTGTTCCTGTCATTTTTAGATAGTGTATTTCAGCTCACTGGAAAGGCCATTTTCCTTGCATCCAGTGTGTTTTTGTAGCAGCCTTTTCCTCCCTGACTGGTATCTCGGTAATTTTTAACAAGAACTGATAAATATAGTTTAACAGTTTGTCTGTCTTTCAGCGGAACACTGAAATTCCAGCTAAGCCTGACAATCTGCTGCCTTAATTGTTGTGCCTCAATTGCACAAACACCGACTTCTAAGAGAACTTTAGGCCTGCAAAGACCACACTGTGCATCTGTGACTCCTGGGGAGAATAGCAGATGACTGAGGGTGGCTAAGAACATTCTCCAGACATAGATGGGGGCTGCAGTGTGTAGGTTTGGATGCTGTAGGACTCCTGTGAACTCCAGATTCACAAGGCCTAATTTTTTCCACTGTAATTAGTACAGAGAGAGAGATTTCTTCAGGAGGTGATTCAGTGTGGGTGAGTTCATGGAGGAACTCTGAATTGCTCTCTGGAGTAACTCTTTCTCTCCTATTCCTTCACTTCTCTGAGAGTTTTAAGAACCAGCCATCGTGATTAGTTCCACTGAGCTAAAATTAGTTTGTGTGATAAGACAGTGGTCTTTTCTTTACCATGCAATGGCTAAAGCAAGGAAGGACAAACTTGGTGTTATCTAAAGGAAAAAAAATAGGAAAAAAATATACTGGAGAAATTTTAATATGCAGGAAAAGGAAAACATGATGGAATAGGCATCCAGGATTTTCCCTCTTCTTGCCCAACTCAGGCGCTCTGGTTGAAGATACTGAATTTACACTTGATGTGGATTGATACCTGCTGTCATGCAGAAAGAGATTCCTGAACTCATTCCATGTGTGGTCTAGCCAGAGATGAAGACAAGCTCCCCAGAGGGAAAAATTTAATATATTTAAGCCATATCATCATCTCAATATTTACCTGTCTAATATAGAACAAAATAAATAGGAAGTATTATATATTTTTAATAATGAAATTATCTCTATTAGTATTTCCTTTTTAAGCCAATGGAAAATATTCTAAAGGTATTTTGCTTTGATGGAACAGATGAAATATAACAATTGGTTCTCCTTTGTGTATGGTATGTTTTACTATAATAAAACATTTTGCTAACCCACAGGTGTTACTGTTGTTGCTGTTGTTCTCTAGGTTGTACAGTAGCAGCAAAGAATCAATTCCATTCAGCCCATGAGGAGTGTTACATGGTGTTAAAGAGTAAACAAGTATGAAACCAAAAATGTAGCTGCGCTCACATTTCCTTTGACAGCAGCTAAAGGGTGGACCAAAGGTACTGCCTGGTCCTCTCTATTCCCACAGTGTCCTGGTGCAATTAGGAATCTTGTTTATCCCATCCTGCAAAAGGGGAGTAAAAGCAGTGAGGAGAAAATAAATGCCTTGCCCAAGAGCAGGCAGGGAATAGCAGGCAGGAGAAATTAATTCAGGGCAGCCTTCCTGTTGCACTCCCTGCTGTCATGAACAACCACTGTATATTTAACTGAGGGCTGAGGGAGCAGCAGCATCTCCATTTTACTCAGCACTGTTTGGCGACACTGCTCGCATTTCTGTATTTTTGGACTACAGCCCATCACATTGCCTGAACACTGCTGAAACCTCCAAACTGCAGGCCATGGATTTAATGATCAGTAGACTGAGTGCAGTTCTTCACCCTCCTAGAATGGCCAAGGAATATTTTGCCCTCCAGCTCTCCCTAAAATTGTGAAATTACCTAAGCACAGAGAAAGAAGAGCTGTTAATTTTTTCCTGTGCTAGATTTTTAAGATTATTTTGAGGTCAGTATTTTACTTCAGAAAAAAAAGTCTAGCATTCCTGTCAAGAAACTCATATAAAAGGATCCTTCCTAAACCCTGGTGTTAGGCTTTTGTTTTACAGTGCAAATGTCTAGGTGCAGTCATAAGAGGTGAGTTACAGTCCTTGAATACATTATATTTAATGAATCATTATTATACGAGAGAAGAATGCCAGACAAATGTAGCCCAGAAAAATTGAACATACTATTAGAAATGACATAGGGAAACTATACAACATACTTTCATCCTGCCAGAAGAGAACTTTTTTTTCTTCCTTTCATATATCACTTCTAGTAGCAGCTATTTGATTACCTTGCTCTTGACAACCCTTGAAATTCAATTATGGACTCTAATGTAGTTCTTGGCTGACAGTCATCACCTTCCAACATTAGTAATAGAGTTCATCAAAAGATTTGAAAAGCAAGAGTTATATTTAAACTCTTAAAAAAGATGAGGAGGTTAGTGATTAGAACTCATAAGAGGTATCTCTATTGCTTTACAAGCAGCTCCTTGTTTTGCATAACATGCTGCTTGCTCTGTGGTACAGCACTAATTGACAACTAACACTGTATACTTCATTATTTGGGTCACAGTTAAATTATTTCACCAAGCTGAGTATTTCACAGATGAGTTGTGGGTTGTCTGCTCAGGTCTGCTCAGTTGCTGAATTTTTAGGAAAGCTAATTCCCACATAGCACTTAAGGCCTAGTTCTGTCAGTGACAATTTGGGTTGAATCATAAAACAATATATTAATTGAAACTGATTTCTGCAAATTTTTGCCCAGATGTTAGCTTCTGCAAAGAAGATGAGTTTCCTGCAGCAGAATACACAAGTCAACCTCTGATTGAAGGTCATGAAAATCTAGCACACTCATGGGCCACTAAGGCATTACCTACTGTAAATGAGCAGTCCCTGAAGTTGCTAGATTTAATACAGAGTACTGGAAAGCACTGATGTTTCACTTAAAAATGTGAGGGTCACTCCTTCACCAAGGATTCTTGAATCTTCATATGTGTATGCATCGACCACATTTCATCTAATTGATGTGATCACACATTTGTGACAGTTTAAACCTCTGTGGGTCAAGAAGAGAGAAGGCTTTTACTGTGAAGTTTTATCTATATTCTTACTTCTTCTATCTATATTCTTACTTTTCATCTCAACATCAACTAGTAGGAGTAAATTAAGTCACTCACTTGCTTTCTCTATTGTGCCCACTCCTTCCTTAATTCATCTTTAAACCCCCAGGTCCAATTTTTTCAGCCCTCACCGTATCACTGATCTTCCTTTATAGCCTCCTGCGTATTGTTATTTCATGTCATGCGTTGAACCTAATGAAGAATTCAAGTGATGGGAAAATCATGTGCACTGCTTCGAGTGAAGATTCTAGCACTGGAAGGTGGTAAATTAAATTAATTGTCAAACTAAGTGCTGCTGTGAGAGTTCAGAAGTCAATGAAGCTGCTTAAAGGATTGATTAGTTCTAGATATTTAGGGACTAAGTTTTATTCATACCAAAATGTTATGGATGCTTAAAATTGATATGGGTTCAAGGAGACACCGGTTAGATTCATGGAAGAGAAATCAATCCATGGTTATGCCACTTAGAGCTTGGAAAGTCCTTGAGCTACAAGTTACTGGAAACGAGAATACTCAACAGCCAAGTATCGTCATATTTCTCTGGAATGATTTTCTTTTGGTTGTTGTGAGGAATACTGTTCTGGGCTAACCCAAAACTCACACAGAATGAGTCACTCAGAGAGGATTTGGTGACTGAGAGAACAGAACATAACTCAGTGCTTTATCACCCTGCTTCCCAGCACCCTCCGTAAGATCCCTCCACTGGCCTTACAACAACAAAGCAGTTTCTCCTATTTACTCAGGATGAGATTCCTGGAGTCAGTGGAAATTTTGATTTGCAATATATACTTTTTCAAAAGCTGCTTTTGACATACAGTGAGCAGTAGAAGTCCATATGGTATGAGAGGAAGATTTCAATGATTCTTGGATGCTTTTCCAGATCCAGATCTAGTGAGACCCCATCTGGAATACGATACACAGTTCTGGTCCCCCTGATATAAGAGCAAATCCAGAATGCCATGAAGTTGATGAGCGGACTGGAGCATCTCCCCTGTGAAGAAAGGCTGAGAGAGTTGGGGCTGTTCAGCCTGTAGAAGGGAAGGTTGTGTGGAGACCTGACAACACCTTCCAGTGTCTGAAGGGGGCTACGGGGAAGATGGAGAAGGAATCTTCTTCAGGAACTGTAGACAGGACAAGGGGAAGTGGCTTCAAAGTAGAGACAGGGTTAGATTAGATATTAGGAAGAAATTATTTACTGTGATGGTGCTCAGACACTGGAACAGGTTACCCAGAGAAGCTGTGGATGTCGCATCCCTAGAAGGGTTCAAGGCCGGGCTGGATGGGGCTCTGAGCAACCTGGTCTAGTGGAAGGTGTCCCTGCCCATGGCAGGGGAGATGATGATTTTTAAGGTCCCTTCCACTCAAATGGTTCTATGAATCTGTGATCCACCATGGATGGGAAGGTTAGTAGATACTACAGTTTGCTTAGGATGTCAGATAGAGGAGGTTTACCAAGAGTAACCCAGCAAAAAATGGGCATCATCACAACACCATCAAATTGCAGTGGAATACCCCCTAAACAGACCATCTGATGTTATGATCTTTTTCAGTGAGGAGCTCAGGAACTTTAGAGTTTGAAGTCATCACCAAACACGAAAAGACCTGACAGGCCACTGGCCCCTGCTGCATTACCAGCCACCATGGTTTGTAAGGAATCACGGTATCAAATTGGAGATGTGGAGCTGTGAAAGCCATGGGGAAGCGTTATGGTCGCTGAGGCATCTTCCTCATGGTCCTTCAGTCACCCAAAAATCATAACAATGTATGAAAACCCATAATTTTATTGGGTTTTGGTAAAAGAAATGCAAACCAGTCTCTCCTTGAACTCATTAAACACCCTCAGAATGCAATTTAGCTATTTTCTGCCAAAGGCAATGTTTCTGTGCCATTGATGTCATTGAAAGGTTGCTTCCTGTGACTGCTGTGAGGGTCATGCTCTCAATCTAAGCTGTCAAAACCTCATGCAGATCAGTGGAAGCCTGGTCGTGCTGATGCTGGAGAGAGGAGGTAAAGGAATAGGATGTGACACCACTGACAAGCCTGACGGGCTTGGAGGGCACCACTGAGAAACAGGAGAGACAGGACAGAATGAAAGAAGGCATCTGCCTGATTTATACACACAGCTCCAGAGCCATTCAATTCTCCTGAAATATCACAGCTGTAGGGCTGAAATCAGCAATTCATTTAGTGCTTCTTTGGTGAGAGGAGCTCCATGGTTTTTCAAATGAACATAAAAGCAAATGAAACAGAATTATAAAATTCCTGGGATAATTACTGAGCACTTTTCTTGCTTCTCTGCTAATCTATCTGCTTTTTAAGATTGCCCAGAGATTCTGTCTAATGATCACAAACTTCTTCTTTTTTTTTTTTTCAGTAATGATTTAATGATTCTGATTTTACTTCAGAAGAGCTTACAGAAATAGTCCATTTGGTGATGTCTGGGTATGTTAACAAATTCTAACTGTGAATAAAAACAATCATTTATTTACCATGAATGCTGAGCATCAAAACTACCTAGTGCTTCCCTCTCATCTAAGGCAATCAAATCTGCAGGCTACTGTGATTTGTTTTCCCACTTATGCCTTCCCCTGTCTCAACCTTTCATAGCTTACATATTTAATCTTTTGTACAGACCCCAAAACGATTTTTTAATGTCCAGAACTACTGTCTAATTATAGCCGCAATGCCTACCTAAAAACAGACAAACAAACAAAACTAATTTACATGGAATTGTGTGGAAAATCCATCTTTTTCATGAGGAATTTTAAAAGAAATCTGAGGCTGTCTTCATCAGTGGCTTAGTCTAGCTCAAGAGAGCATTTTCACAGCACATCTGGTTGGCTCACCCAACCATACTCTGGTTCCCATCACAGAGCTGCCATGGCAGCAAACCGGACACTTGGGTCCAGAGGACCCACCCAGAAATAGAAATAGCCTCCCCCAGGTGTGTGCAGTGGGGACTCACCACCAGCTGTTTCACTCTGTACATCCTCTCCCATTGTGCTGCTGCACTTGCTGGTGTCATCAGCTCATGTTTGGTGATAAATTGAGCCTCAAATCCACCTGAACTCAGCCAGTTCCATTCCACTTCTGCAGTAAGGGATTGTACTGAGGGAGCAAAGGGAGGGAGGGGCAAAATCATAGGGAGGTTCAGGTGTTCCCTGGTCTGCAGGTGCTGGAATGGGTTTCACAGTACCCAGCCAGGACCCCTTCTGTAACAGCTTGGTCTCTGTTCATCTGTCTCTCAGCTGCTCAACAGCTCTTCAGGCTGTTCATGAGTGTTTCATTAAGCAAACATTGGCTCAACTAAAGAAAAAATTGTATTGTGTGGAGATGGCAGGAGAGAAAACAAACTCCCACATCTCCTGCTCTCAAGTAGATGTCCTACTTGCTATAAAATCTCTGTTTCTTCTTCTAGGAATCCTGTTTTTCTCCAGTTTCAGCTGGGAAGGTAATGTGTGGTTTTGGCACTGCTTTGATTCATGTTTGCTGGAGAAATGGAAAATGGAGGTTCAAAAGTCCCTGCAGCTGAGAAAAGCAAAAGGCCTGCATGTCTGCCCTCTTGAGTGAGTAGCCAGTTCACCAAGAAAAAAGTTAGAAGAAATAAAATTTTCTTTAAGCAAGAAGACATGTGACTCAGTCACAGGCCTGGCTTAAAAAATGGTCACTGGGGGTCACTGTGAGATGCTGTTCCTTTCTCCTGTTTCCAAGCTGGCACCACACAGGCAGAATGGGGTGGCAGGAGCTCCATGTGCTCTGCCCAGAGGTGTGTTCTCAGCTAAGGCTGACAAGCAAAGGCTGTTCTGAATAGTGCTGCACTTGCTGAAGTACCAGCTCCCGTTTTCCCATATTTACAGGTGTGTGCACGACGACTGGGTTTTGTAGAGTAGCCATGAGCTGACTCATTTCCATTTAATGCAGTAATTAGGAGATTGACTACCTTCCCCTGTGAGGCACTGACCTGCAGTGGCTCCTCCCCCAGTTACCACAGGTGAAATCTGCAATGTCTTCATTTACTACAGCTGTTTTTCCCATTTCTGTTGCTAGTTTTTTTTTATTTACTTTTTTTTCTTCTTCTTCTATTTCTTTTTTCCACTTGACCTGCTGATTTACCAGCTGTGTAAAAGAAAATATGGGGTTTCTTTTGATCAGCTGGAGAATAAGAGGAGAAAGAAAAAAATGGGAGTTTAGTGGAAAAAAGAAAAGTTTCCTTAGAGCCATGTTTGAATAACGAATGCCATGTAATTCTACCAGAGATCCACACAGGGAGTTACACAGGGCAGCATTAGAATTCAGTAAGAGATCCCAGGGGATGGCAGGTACCGCTGCTGTCTGCTGTCTCACCTTGCTGTGCAGACTGTGTTGCTTGGTAGGGACACTTCAAAAGGTGCTGGGGAAGGGTGACAGCACCGTGTCCCTGCCCTGGGGTTGAGGTATTCACCCATGTGACTGCCAGAGACCTGCTGCCCCCTTTCCTTTTCCTGTGGCTATTTTAATAACAGCCATTTCATGAAAACAACTTGGTTATTTTTGACACTTCAGTAGAGACTGGGATTTAAGACTTTGGAGTCATTTTTAGACCCTGTGTTCCTCTCTGTCGGACAATATGTATGTATATAGTACATATGAGGACATGGAAAAATCAGAGAGGCTCATTAATCTTCCCACAGTTAAAGAGGGACTCTAGCAGAGCCAGCAAAACATTTGTCTGGTTTCATATCTTGGCCATGAACCTCAAGGCTAAACTAAAAATACAAACCAAACAATCCTGTGGGTTAAGGGATTTTCTGATTTGTTTTCACATTTTTGTGATGTGCCTAAGGATGACCTGAAATATTCACCCTCTGAAAAAACTTCTGCCTCCCTTTTCTCTGTTTTGTTAGAAATTCAGGAATATGCTTTGTCTGCTGGACAGCCAAAGAACTGGTCACATTGTGGGAGATGAAAGGATGGAAAACTATCTGTTTTGGTATTACAGGTTTTAATTTCTTTTCCAGTTAATTTCCTATTTCGTTTTAAAATATGGAACAATATTTGTGAGAAAAACAATGTTTGTTACGATTGCTAATGAATTTTCCCAACACTAAGGGTGTGAGAATCTGAGTTTCCTCCTATTTTTTCCCAATAAAATATAAGAAGGAAATGACTGACCTTTAAAAATGAAAGAAGAAAAGCTTAAGTGTTTTCTTTATTATGTCAGAAAAAAACAGGTCCGAACTCTAAATTCCTTTAAAAGTCACCTTTTTTCCCCCATCAGTCTCCAGTCCCGGAACCGGTCGCTATTCAGTCACCACAGCCTGCTCAGAATCGGGGTGAATAAAGCTTTTACTGGATTGGTGTCAGAACCGTAAGACAAAACTTTTTAGAGAAACTTTTTTTTTAAGCTCCTAGTCAGCTTGTGACAGCAAAACCCAGAGATGCCTTCAGAGGTACAGACACTAGAAAGCTGCCTGAGTGGCTTCCCCAAGATGAAGCACTACAGACTTTGTGGTCTCTTTGAAAAATAGGTACTGGGTATAGATATGGGATAGGCCCCTCTTTGTGCAGTGTCCCAGAACTTTGCACAGAGCAGAGCTGCTGCCCCCCCAGCACGGGCAGGGTGTAGCCGAGCCTGAAATGGAAATGGCATCAGCCGAGGGAGCATCCTCTCGTGGCAGCCTGAAAGCCTCACAGTGACGACAGCCCTGCTTCTTGGGAACACGGCCGACGGAATGCTTGCAGCGTGAGGGAATGCTGACTAACGAGGCACTGCGTGGCCCTGTGACTGTGCACTTCTCCTAAAGGGAAAGCCAGAAGCTTTCAGGTCGCTGGTGGCGACGGGTGGTTCTGCCGTCACCACACCTTGTTACGTGTGTGGGAGGGACGGGGGACTGGGAGGCAGAGCGAGAAGTGAGGTCTTCGAGTAGGAGTAAAAGCGTAGTTTCCTGGGATCTGAGTTGTTTCTAATCACTGGAGGCTTCCTGCTATTATTTCCCTATTGATTACATGTCACAAATGAGCCAATAATCCCATTTGGCGCCTGGCTAAACCAGTATTAACATGATTCTTATTAGTATTAAGTGGCAAGTTATTCCTGCTGCAGAAAAATATGTCTAGCTATTTCCTTTATGTTTTTCTTTCCTGTTTTTAGTTCCTTAAACTTTACCAGGTTTTAATTGTTCAGGATAACATTTCACATGCCCCATTATTTGGCTCCAGTTGAGATATTAAAAATTCAGATGTTGAGAATGCTTCAACTCAAACAGCTCATCAGTCTTCATATGAAGAAGTTGTAGAAAGTTCTTCTACTTCTTATATTTCTTCTTAAAACTGTGGGTGAGAAGGCTTTATGGTCTCAAAGCTTGAAAGAATGGTTTGGGAATCAGCATAGGAATCGCTTAGATGTCAGAGTTGTTCCTGTTGGTTTATTAATTAGAAGCAGACAAATAAAGCCCACATCTTCTGAAATTCATCTGTATGACAAAAGACAAAAAAGAGAGAACAAGGAAAAAAAAGGAAAAAAACCTAATGTATAAACTGCCAGTACTGAAATGTTGTGGCCAATTCTGTACATTTTGCCAGGAACATGGTCTCCCCTGTCAGTGCTCATCTGCAGCCAGTCAGTGGGCACAACATCTCTCCTCCAAAAGCCCAGTGCAGGAGGAGGATGAGCAAGACCTGCACATCTCTTGGCTGCCAGTGTCCTGCTCTGAAGGGGCTGTGGCACGTGGTGATCGGCCTGGAGATGGGGACAAGAAAGACTTGAGGGCCAGCAGCTGCAGGCCAAGCAGATATTGGACATCTGCGCTTAGGCAAAGGACCCAAACCTTGAGGATGGTGTATCCCATCCCAGAGCTGGCAGCTGAGAACCCTTTTATAGTCAAGGAAACAGCTGGTGTTTCCAGGCTGCTTCATCTGACCTTCATCTAACCCAGGCTGAGGTGACATGCCCTCTGGAAGTGCCTGATCTCCTCCCCAAGGGGCCGCGGCCACCTCGCTCAGCTGCAGGCTGGGAGCATCTAAACTTAGGTGAAAGGGATCCTGCCCGAGCAGTCTTTCTCCCGAGAGTCGTGCTGGGTGTCCCTGGGCTGTAAGCGGAGGAGGCAGCCGGCTGTCAGGAGGCTATTCCAGGCTGGGACCCATCGGCTGGAGTTGTGCCATGAGCATGATCTTGGCCCTGTTTCTGCACATGTGCTGGGGGTCATTTGTTA
Organism: Oreocharis arfaki; assembly: GCA_013398015.1. Classification (NCBI taxonomy): domain Eukaryota; kingdom Metazoa; phylum Chordata; class Aves; order Passeriformes; family Paramythiidae; genus Oreocharis; species Oreocharis arfaki. The sequence continues at coordinate 935,140 of VZRR01003188.1, forward strand.
ACAGACAAGCCAGCCAAAGCACAGACTGGCAGTGGGTATGTGAGGGAAAGTGCAGAGGCAGTGGCTTGTCCCAGGTGGGACTTGGCTCCTCTCAAGCCATGAAATTTCATCTCCCTGTGGAGCGGAGCTCTGTCCCTTTCTTCTGGGTGCTGGCCTTGTGGCAAAAGTACATTTTTACAAGGAGTCTTTGAAAATTCTTGAATTTATGCTTCATAAATGTTAACCCTGGGAGGGCTGTAGAAGTGTTGGGGTGGACACAGAACATCTACCACTTAAGAGAGAAGCGCAGGCGTGTCTCCCATAAGGGAGGCACAGCTGTGCATGTTTCCCCCAGCAGCTGCCTAGCTGCTGACCTGGAACATAAAACACAGCCTGGGACACACCCTCCCCAGACACGTTTTAAACACAATTTGTACCACTGACCAGCAATAAGCAGCTGCTCGTGTGGTCCATGGGGCAGATGTGGCCTTGTGATGCTGGGCTGGGCTGGGCTGGGCTGTGGGCAGCAGGACCTTCTTGCCCTCTCTAGTTCGACACACATGAACATGAGCTGCCACACAGATACTTGACTACTGCCTCTCTGACACCTCGGTGAAATAAATTCAGCAAATGGGAGCAGAATTGTCACAGGAACCTGAAACCTCTGCCTGGTTAAAAAAAAAAAAAATTCCACAGATATTTTGATCTTAAAGGGATTACTACCCTGGGGCTTTTGTACCTCAAGTGATTATTTGACATTGCCTTCTTGTCATATAGGAAGGATTGGCATTTAATTTAATTGAAGTATTTGGGAGTGTTGAGATATTTCTCATTACAAAAGCTGAGGGAACACCAGAGTCCAGGTGCCGAGTTTCACGTGGACAGACACAATACTTGTGTGACTTGTACTATTGTGCAGTAAAAATGGCAAGGAATGACTTGCTGGGTATTGCTATTGTTCATTTGCTCCTATAGCAAACTCCCATTTTCCCATAGGAACAGCTAACAGTAGAGAGTCTAATAGGTTTCCAAATGTTTCCCTGCCCTTCAGGATAAAACTGCTGGGTTTAGAGTTAGGTTAAAAGACTCAGGAAATTGCTTCAATAAGCTGAAATTTCTGTTGATAATGAAACCTTTCAGAAACCTTTGCTGCAATCTGCCAATTTTGTCCCTAATATGAGTAACTCCTCCACCACTGGGATTTAAAAGAGAAAATGAACGTGAGATGAACGTGGTCTCTCTTGACACTAACAAAACCCTCGGCTCCATGACTGGCCTGGGACCACACATCAGCCCAGAGTTGGGGAGCACTGAACAGCCAGGGTGCATCAGCACATCCCTGGGATAGCAAATGCCGCTGCTGCCGTGTCCTGGGGACCATGGCAATGGGTGCCCCAGCAGAGGTGCTGGCACAGAGGGTGGCACCACCTAATATGAGTTTTCTCCTTCAACATCTCTGCTGTGGCTGCTGCTTCCTGCCACGTTTTCATGGACATGTTCTTCAGCAGGTCTGGCTGCCCTCTCCCAGGAAACATCATTTCAACAATACACTCTCCATAACTCCCACCTGGGATGGTGAAATCTATGCCTAGGTCGAGGAAAGCCTGACATGGCACTGTAAGGCTCAGATATGGTGTGGAAGGTACCTCCTGCCATGAGAGGAATGATCCCTCTTGGCCCCCAGCAAGGCTGCCTAACCTCTTCTTGCCACACACTACTCACATCCTTTCTCTGCTGGCCCAGGACATACTCAGGTGTTTATTAAAAAGCACCTGACAACCCCACTGGTAGCTGATTCCCTGCAGGACCTCCAGCACTGAGACCAGTTGGCACAGGGGGGCACACTGTTGTAGGAGTGGTCCGTGGTGTTGAGGTGGCCCCCAGACCAGGGGACACCATCAGGGCCAGATGTGTGCCAGGGACCCCCAACCACCTCGGCATCTGTGAGAGACTGAAGTGTTGGAGGTTAATTACTCAAACAATAGCCCACTTGCAAAAGCAGCGGGGTGTGCTTTGCTGAGCCCAGGTTTGTACCCCCAGCTGAAGGGGAGAAGTAGAGGGGTGGGGTGTGTGGTGCTGAAACCTGTGATCCCCATAAGCACAGCCCAGGTACAGAGGGGGTGCACACCCAGCACTGGAGGATGACCATGACAAACCATACTTTGTTTAGCAACTTGATGATTTTTGAACCAGATAAGAGAAAAGGCTGATAAGAAGCAGATCCATCCCTTGACAGATCAAGACTGCAACCATCACTTTGACCAACAGACATCTCAGTTGCAACAGTCAAATCTCATCTCTGGATCCATGGGTGATCATAACTTTCCACTCCACTATCCACTCCTATCCTTTCTTTCTCTTTCTTACTTTTCCTTATATATTTTCTTAAGTGATAGTTTTATACTTTTATATTGTTATATTTGTATAGATAATAACCAAAATGGCTACATACCTCCTTTCCATTGCAACCAAATAGTCCTAAAATAAACCTGAAAAAAAAAAAAAAAAGATATGTATATACCGGTCATTCAGAGTCATTTCAGTCTAATCCACCCCAAGGGATCTACTAAATAGTAGATGATACTAAAAAGCATCACAGGAAATGTCCTGCTGGTGCCTGGCACCCAGGGCTGGTGCAGGTTGACTTTCCCCAAAAGTCTGAGCCAAGCTTGGAGGCTGCAGCTTTGCTGGGGCATTTCCTGGAAGTTGCAACATGAGGGAAGAGCATGGCAGTTCTCAGAACTCCCTCTTTTCTTGCTATGCTACACGAGTTTTTCACACAGATTCAGTCCCAAGGAGGATGCTTCTGAAATAAATTAATTCCCAAAGCAACCATAACTTCCCAAGGGATGTTAATAAAACCAATACATTCTCAACATGACAACAGATGACTGGCAAGGACATGCAGAAGAAAGTAAACTCTTTAGTGGCACGTGAGCTCAGAAGGAAGGAGCTGTTTCCCATTACACAGACCATTTCCCAGAAATGTTAACTTGAAGCAGTTACTTCAATAGTGCCAGCCAGCATTTGTTTTTCTCTGTAGTCTTGAGTAATTCATGACTAATAGGCCCAGCCTCACTGATGAGTGCACAGAAGGCTCACTGCCCATGTTTTCCACCAGTGTAATTAACTTTTATGGAGTTGCTCCCGATTTGCACCCATTAAGATGCTCTGACACGTGACTGCACATTGGCAGGTTATCACACAGCTCCTCAGCAGCAGCAAGTGCCCAAGCATGATGCAAGGCTCTGGCAGCAGAGGTTGGGTATGACATCATGTAGCTCGCAGTGAGAGAGGACACAGCTGCACCGGATTTCCTCACATCTCCTGAAGGCTGAAATGTTGGTCCAGACAGCCATGACAACTCCCACTGCACGTGGGAGCAAACGTGTCTGACTGTCTTCCATGCAGAATATGCTTTCCATGATCGCCCCTGGCTATTTTAGGGTGTTGTCTCCACTCACATCCAGCAATGCTGGATCCAGCCAAGCTCCGTGTCCTGCCGTGGATACACCAAGTACTGGAGCCTTATGCTGGCCAGTGATCACCAAGGTGTCCTGCCATTCAGCCGCGTCAGTAACTCCACACCCGTGAGGATGTTGGTCAGCAGCCGTCAGAGCTGTGTGACACAGGGGGTGGCACGTGGGATCACTGTGCACCTGCTGGAGGTGCACCGTGCAGCGGCTCTGCCTCCCCAGAGATCTCCACCACCACAGTCTTCACCCAGCTCCAGCTGTGAATAAGGATGAGATGTTCCTGCTGGAACCCAGGGGCCCTGCAGCAGCAGACAACCATTTTTGAAAATGAGACAAAGCCACAGAGGGAAGGAGGGAAGAGACTGCACCCCCATTTGAAGTCAGTCAGAAATCAGCTGCTGTCCCATGGGCTTAGCCCACCATTTCAACTCTGCAAAATCTGCTTCCCAGAAGCTGACCCAGCCCCAAATGACCTCCAGCCAGAGCCTCACCTTGCATGTTGGTATTGCAGACAAAAAAAACTGCACTGGCTGTGTGCTGGCCTGCCAGGGACCTTCCATTTTAGGCAAATACCCTGTCCCCTTTCAAAAAACAGCCCTTTTTTGTTGAGCTGTAACCTAGAGCAGAGGTGTATTTAGTGCTTTTTTTTCCACCTAGATCAAACAGTGGTGGATACAAGCTTGGATGCAAAGAGGAAACAGAAGAAGCAGCAGGGGTGGTGTGAAGGGAGCTGGTTAAGCCTCTTGCAAGCAAGGGAATGGTTGGTAGAGAAACATTGAACTTCGGAATGCTACTGGGAATTAATAGTTCAAAACCTTCAGCAAAATAAAATGTTTAAGAATATTGTACGTTTCATGAAGGTTTTATACATGGCATTTTTTCCAGTGGTCCTAAGTGTTCAATAAATTGTATTTATCTCCCCTTTAATCTGCCTTTTTGTGCATGACCTAGCTAAGTGAGGTCAGAGAGAAAGAGTGAAAGAGCACTATTGGCAAAGGGAAGCTTTAAATATGTCACGTTTAATAGAAGCAATAAGTGCACAAAATCCCAGGATCTATAAAGGGCTTTGTGGAGGGAGGTTAATTTGCATCTCTATTGGATATCGTTCCTTAATTATCTTTTTGTTGTTGATGTTCTTACTTCCTTTACCATATAGATGAGTATTAAGGCATTTCCTCTGCTATTTAGGGAGTGGTTGACACAGTTCACTGCAGAGCTGGGACTCTTGAGCACAGATCAGTTGTGGAGAGTGCTGCAAGCTCCATGTCATGCCAGGACTGAATCGTTAGGGGGAGATGCCCACAGGGACTTGGACTTCTTTTTCCCTGTCTTTGCACTCACAAATTTGTTATAGCCCACAAGATCACTTAAGCAGAGGCATGCCAGATGTTATTTGTGAATCCATGGATAGAGCTGAAACACAAGTTAGAGTCAAAAATAATCCGCTGGCTTCCAAGGCACCCTTTATCTCTAAAGTATTTGCCAGCACAGCCAGGCCAGGAAAAGTCCCTCTCACATGCAGTCTTTTCAGTGATGATGCTGTTTTACCACATCTTTTAAAATAAGAGGAGTAAGTGCCCAAAGCCTGGAGGAAACAAATGTCGCTCCTATCTTCAGGAAGGAGAACCCAAGGAACTACGAGCTGACCAGCCTCGACTTTATCCCTGGAAACCATTTCCAGGTACACGAATGACAGGAAAGCCACCAGGAGCAGTCAGCACAGTTTCACTAAGGGGAAGCCATGCTTGACCAACTTTACTTTTCCTATGAAGAAATGACTGGCCTGGACATGGGGGAAGAGGAGGGGATAGTTTCTACCTGGATGTCTCTGAGGACTTCAACGCTGTCTTACATTAGATGTCCACAGACAAGCTGCTGATGTGTGGGTGAGCTGAGCAGACAGTAAGGGGGATGGGAAACTGGCTGAATGGCTGGGCCCAGAGGGTGGTGATGGGTGACAAAGTTTAGCTGGCAGCCAGTCACTGGGAGTATAGGGTCTATACTGGGTCCAGTCCTGTTTGCCATCTTCACTGATGGTCTGGATGAGGGGGAAGTGTGTACCCTCAGCAACTTTGCAGATGTGAGGAGAGGCTGATACCACAAGGCCACACTGCCATCCAGAGACCTCAACAGCCTGGAGAAATGGACCAACAGGAACCTCATGAAGTTCAACAAGGAGAAGTGTGAAGTCCTGCACCTGAGGAGAGACAGCCCCATGCACCAGGATATGCTGGGGGCCACCCCATTGCAAAGCACCTTGTCAGAAAAGGATCGGGGGGTGCTGCTGGACACCAAGTTGAACATGAGCCATGAGTGTACCTTTGTGGCAAAGAAGGCAAATGGTACCACGGCCTATATTAGACAAAGAATTGCCAGCAGGTCAAGATCCTTCCACTCAGCACTTGTGAGGTCACAGCTGGAGTGTTGGGTCCAGTTGTGGGCTTCCCGGTGCAAGACAGATGTGAACATACTGGAGGGATTGGAAAAAGCTCATGAAAAAGATCAAGGGTTGGACTATCTCTCCTATGAGGAAGAGCTGGCACTTTTCAGTGTGGAGAGAAGGCTCAATGGAATCTTATCAATGCACGTAAATACATGCAGGGAGGCTGCAACGTCAGAGTCAGGCTCTTTTTGGTGGTTCCCAGTGACAGGACAAGAGACAGGGATAAACTGAAACACAGAAGGGTCCCTCTGAATATTAAGAAACACTTTTTTACTCTGGGGTTGACTGAACACTGGCACAGGGAGGTTATGGTGTCTGCACTCTTAGCCCACAGTGGTGGAACAGTCACATATTGAGGTATTTTGATGGCCTCTATTGAAGGTAATCTCTCATCAACCCAGTTTCAGAGCAGTGCAAGAAGAGCAGTGAATTCCCACAAGACTTGGTGCCCACCAGTACTGAAATATTTCTGTGGAAGCCAAGAGGACTGAGGGCAGGATAGAAGCCGGGGTTTCACACATCATTTTGGCCATTGTGGCTCCCCAGTGTTACCCAGAGCTTCGTCCTGGATGCAGAGGCTGCCTGTCACCACAGGCCTCTCCGCCTTTCACCCAAGACACCATGGCCTGTCAACTTGCACTCAAATCCCATGCTGTGTATCAGTGTACTTATTTCTGTGGAGGAAGGTGAGCAGTTTAATTAATGCTGAATTTAAGCTCGTAGGAAACAGGCACTTGCACTATCTGATAAAGACTAATGCAGATCCTGTCCCATTCTCCAGACTTTATCCTTGGCTGGTCTGACTCCTTGCATGGATGCAGCCTGCATATTTGAACAAGGAGTTACTGTTTTTCAGGCATCTTTGGCTCCTGCTGTGCTGAGATCTCCTTTGTTTTCTGCAGCACTGTGGTGATTGATTGATCTTGCACCCATGCCACTGCCTGAAGCACAAAAGCTGAGGATGGGCAGGCTGGGGCTGGTGAACTGCAGGGACACCAAAGAGCTGTTCCCTAGTACCTGTCCTGGGGTGGCTGTATGATACTGTACTGCCTATCGTCTGCCCTATGCCAGACATGAATCCTGTGCCTTTCTGTGTCTTTAAGCTGTGTCCAAGAGAAAGGGAGAAAAAAACCCGAGAGATTTTATTATTTAGCATTATTTTTTCCAAACCTGGTGGGGGAGGGGCGGCTGAAATCTGTCTTCTTTGGAGGAGATGTTCCCTCCGGAGTGTTCCCCTTAACTTGTCTCAAACTGGGACAGCACACTCCAGCCATCTAAATTAGGAAAAGGAAGAAGCACAGCAATGGACTCCTGAAGTACTGAGACCATCAGTTTAAATGCTAACTGCTACTTGGCAGCAGAATCCACACTGCCATTTGAACAAACACACAAACATCCTCTGGCTCCTAATTTTGTGCCCACATTACAGCCCAGACTCAGCTGTGAGCTAGAGGTGATATTTGGTGTTGTATAAATGGGTAGAGCCTGAATCCAGGCCACCCAAAAGGGCTAGCCCATGTTTGATACCCACCTGCAACCAGTTTGGGGGGACTGTGCTGCTCTCACCCACAGTACCACTGCTGAGCCACGACGAGCAGAGGAGACTCCCTTGCCTTCTTAACTCCTCGGAGAGGAGCCTGGGGTCAGCTGGATCCAACCTCAGCCTCAGAGTTTGTCAACAGTTTAAGTAACTTTTTCCCCCGCATGATTGAAAGATGTCAAATCAGATACATTTACACAAAATTAATTATTTATTATGTAAAATGATTAGAAAAAATATGTTGATCGGGATTATATACAATATAAAAGCTAAAACTACAAGTAGTGTATAGTATAACAGTGGACTATGTCAAAGCAATTATACTAAAGCTGGCGAAAAGAAAAAATTTTCGAGTAGAGATTGATGTAACTCACCAATATCAACACTCATGGTCAGGCCTGTTTCTCTCGACCTCGAGGAGTATCCTTGGTAGGCATCCCCAAAACCCAAGGGAGGAATCTTCTCACACTCCAAGGAGGAATATGTTAGAAGAACCTACCTTTCTGCAAGTGGGACTGGACTTTTATAGTACAAAGTGATAGACTGCAAGTCATATGTCTCCAGGTCAGCTGTGTCAGCTTAGCGTTTTTAGATAAAGATACTTTACTGTATCCGCCACATTTTTACTTCAGCATCAGGGTGAGTCAGACTGGTTTTAGCATAATTCAGCACCAAAAGCAGCCCGCTCACAGTCCACCACTGGCAGCCTTGCAAACAGGGCATTGTTCAAGTTGCTTGACCGTGTTCCAGGGCAGAGCATCCTGCTACACTCCACCCCATGACTGCAGTCAATCAACTTTACCTCATGAAGTGGTAGTGCAGGTACCTCTTGCCTCCATGCTATAAGTGTCCACTGCTTATGTGCACATTATTGTAAAATATGTTGAGATATATCAATCTCCTAGGTTTTACTATTTTATCCTAACTTAAATAGTTTGAAAAAGTGTTAGTGATATTATAATCATACCTTATACTTTTACATACAAAATTATTATTAAAAAAGCATTAGAATTTAGTTAATAATATTAAATGGAGCATACTATAGAATTATCTATTGATTCTGGCAGAAACTGTTATTATTTCAATTTATGTACTTCTGGAATCATTAGTGTCCTCATTTGTCAGGTTAGGTACCACACTCATATATAAAATATATATAAAATGATTACTTATAAAAACCAGATTCTGATTAGTAACATTATAATAACAGGGTGTAACAATAAATTCAGAATGCCTATCATAGTGGGGGATCATCCAAACAAGTCATCCCACAGTGATGTTCTCTATCCCTTTTCACTCTCTCTAGGACAACAGTGAATTTTCCACATCATGATGAACAGTGATTAATGTTTTTCAATTATCCTTTTTCAGTTGTACCAGTTTGTGTAGACCACAATGTTCCAACAGTTTTTAACCAGGGTAATGTCCATTTCCTTAGGTGCTGATGCGTGACAACACCACCTTCAAGCTGTAGAGGGACCCTTGTAGGCCGGCACATACTGTCCCAGGAGATCTATTGTGTTTGCAAGTCCACACTTCAGCAGCCTCCAAGGATATTATCCACTGTAGTGTTCCAGGTATTACTATCAGGATGGTGACCAGGAGCAGCCATTGATCTGTAAAATAAAACAACATATATCTCGGCAGGTGTGCCTGATGGGACAGGTTAATTTCATCAGTTTGGAATGTGGGAATTATCCATAAATTGATTCTGTGCTGGTGGCCATTAGAGTCTGTAGCCACCCAGGCTAATGGTCCTTGAGTGTCCATTAGAGTCATAGGTAGAATCCCAGTTTGGGGTAGTTTGACCTCGGCCGGACCTTTGGGTTGTCCTGGAAGGCTTGACCATTGGCGTGAGCTTTGACCCATCCTATGTGGATTGGTTGGGACTGAGCCTGTAAAAATAACCACTTGCAATCTTCCTTCTGCCACACCTCTTCTCCATTTACCTGCCAAACTAATGTTTTCCATTGACACAACCACTGGCACCAGCCCAGATTGCATAAGAATCAACATATATTGTCTTTCCTTTCTCTCTTACTGCCAGCAATACAGCTTTTAACATTTCCACCAGTGCACTTCCCATTCCTTCTTCTATTACTTCCATTCCTGTCTGAACGTTAAAAGCAACTGCTCTGTACTTCCATTTACCATCAATGCATTTGGCTGAGACATCAACAAACCAGACATCTTTAACTTCAGAGTCCGGTGTAAATGCAGGAGCATCAAATATAGGACTAGGTTTATATGCGAAGCCAGCGTATTTGGGGTCACAGCTATTTAATTTTGTTGGTTTTGTCTTCCCTTCAGTTAAATCCATCTGATCCATGAGTCCTGAGACATGCAAACCATTTGTGTACTGTTGGTCTTTGTGCAATCCCATCGGGTGAAGCACTGCCCTTCTTAATATTGACTAACAGGTTAAAAGGTCCTTGGACTTGCAAAGGTTGATGCTGTTGAATTTTTCTACTTGTTTAAGAGCCCAGGTCAGAGACAATAATCCTTTTTCCCAATCAATGCATCTCTTATCAGTGTCCTTCAATGCTGTGGAGCTCAACGCTAATGGTTGTTTGGGTCCATGTGAAATTTTCTGGAACATATTGCAATAAGTCCTATGACAAAGCAAAACCCCATTCAACTATTGTAGGACCACTGGGATGAACAGGACCTGATATGTGACTGATATGTTTTTAACTCTTCTATCAGTGTTTGCAAAGACTGTTTGTGACTATCAAGCCACTCCCAGGTCTCTTTTTTCTTCATTAACATCTTGTTATTATAAAAAATCCAGGAACATTTCTCCAGTATCCTAAAGTACCCATAACAATTTGAAGTTCTTTTTTAGTAGTAGGAGTGGGTATAGCATCCAGTTTTGTAATGGTTCCATCTTGGATTGCAGCCTAACCAGGAACCCACCAGGTTTCTGGGAATTTTACCTCTTTAGAAGGGCCTTGGCATTTAGCAGAGGCATTTCCATCCCCTTATCATTTAATTTATTCCACATATCCTGTGCTGTTGTTCTTACTGCATCTTCCTCTTCACCTGCTATCAACACGTCGTAAGTGTGTTGATAGATTTGTACTCCTTCCAGGATTTTTATTTGTTGAAGGAGCTCAGCTAAAGCATTGAGTGCCATGGTAGGTGAATACTTCCAGCCTTGGGGCAGGCAATTTAAGGTGTATTGTGTTCCCTCCCAAGTGAATGCAAATTTGGGGCTGTCTTCTTCCTGAAGCAGAACCATGAAGAACACGTCTTTTACACTAAAAACTGCCATCCCTTTATATGCAGCTGCTTGCAGGACAGCAGTGAGATTTACAATATTTGGGACAGCTGCAGTGAGAGTTTCTGTGTTAGCATTAAGCTGTCGACGATGAGTTGTTCAGTGCCAGCTCCCATTTGGTTTTCTTAGCGGCCAAACAGGGTTATTATATGGGGAATGCGTCCTAAATATATTACCCCTTTGTTCTAAATTTTTAATTAATTAATTTACCCCTTCTTTGGCTGCAGGAGGAATAGGGTACTGCTTGATATTAGTCACAGTAGAAGCAGGTGAAACTGGAGCAATTTTTAAAAGATTAACTTTTTGGGGGTTTTTTTCAGAAAATGTACCATATGGAGTTTTCATGGGCCCAAATGAACAGGCATTCCTGTTGGGCAATTGCCAAACTTTTCCCTGAAGGATATAATATCCTAAAATGTTTTCTTCATGATCTGCAATTGCAAATGTGTGCGAGGTCATTCATTTTTCCTCAGGCAACCATGAATGAACTTTGGCAGAATAACAGACAGTAATTTGTTCATTGAACCCTCTTAGACAGATTCTCTTTCTTTTAAAACTTAAGTTTAATTTTTTAGCATTTCTGGGGATGATGAAAGACAGCTGATCTCCTGTGTCAATTAAAGCTCAAAGGCTTTTTCTAGGTCCTACTGGTAAGTAGATATGGGGCCCACCCTCATCAGACCATTGGAAGAAAAGAATGTCCTGGGTGTTAAGGCCCAAAATTCACCCAGGGGCTTAGAGGTTGTTTTCCTTTTGTGTTTCAAAAGGGTTGGGGGTGTGTTTTTCCAGTGGAGGCTTTTCGCTACACCTCTGTATGGCTTTGACCAAGCCTGCTATCACGGTGTTGGGCCGGGCCCTGAGGGTGGCACGGGGAATTCCCAAAGCCACTGCAGTCCTCCACAGCTCATTTTGCTGTTCTTGCAAGGGAGGGGGAGGCTTGGATTTTTCTTTTCTTCCGGGCCGGTTCTGTTTGAAAGTCCTCACCCATCTTTCAGGAGGTCTCTGCATTCCAAACTTTGAGGTCCTTTCAGCAGCCCGAGTTTGCTCTCCAGAATGATTTTCCCAGCCTACTTCTCTTGCATAATTCACTATGTCATGTAAGAGATCTGCCCTCACAGGGATAATTCTCCTTGGGGCTTGTGGCTCTTGTAAAGCTTCATTATGCATTACATCTTTTCTGATTTCACCTCATCGCTGCAGTAGATACATTTTTTGTATTGTAGGGGCTACATTTACCAGAGGTCTCAATAAACTAGGGTCCACCTCTGCAGAGATTGGAATGTCTGCATGTGCTCCTCTGTGCATCGCCTGCAGGCAAGCAAGGCAGCGGCAAACATTTCATCAGCTGGCCTTATGAGTATTGAAACTGTCTCTCTTCTGTCCAGAATATGTATTCCTCCTGCCCAATATGCAACCCTGCTGGTTCTTGAATGGGCTTCATTGGCAGGCTCACGTCCCAGGTTTAATAAGACTCCCGGACCCCAGAAGCCAGAGCTCTCACATCCATCCAGCAAAATTCTGTCTCCTCCAGAGAGACTCACTCTCCACAAATACTCAGTTTCTGACTCCCCTGGTTTTCATTTATATTTTTCGTGTTTATTTATCCATTGCAGGGGATCCCAGGGAGTAGTTCTGGCCATGTTCCTCCTCTGACCTCCTTGAGGTCCTTCAGACACTTTGGGTTTAGTTATGAAATTCCTTTTTAACTCTGGAACTCCTTTTTCTCTAAGAGGTGGAGGTCTAATCTTTTCATCGGAGTCCCAGTCAATGTCATCCTCATTTTCATCGGGGCTTTCCCAATTATCACCATCCCAGTCCTGAGGTGAAACTATCAATTCTTGTAATTTTTTAACAACAATAGGACTAGGGTTTTAATAATGCCCATTTTAATACTCCTTCCAGGTTTTTTGTCTTTTCCTTAGATTCTTTTAACTGTGTTTTCAATCGGTCATTTTGATACTGTAGATAAAGTTCTACAAGTTTTTTTTTCTTCTATTTCTACTCTCAGATTATTAGTTTCTTTTAGCATTTGTCCTCTCCATTGCCATGCAGCCTTTAGGCATAATCCCAGTGCATGACAGATAATACCTTTTCATTTTTTATCTTTCAGTGTTCCCCATTTTGTATCTAATTTCTCCTGTATCTTTTCCCACTCATACCAATTGTCCCCAGGCCAGGGATCATGTCAATGTATATACTATGCCTCTGTAAATATTCTGTTAAACTTCTTGTCTGTTTCTCAAAATCATTTGCCATCCTGCCAGGACTACACCAAACTATCGTGGGTGGAGTCTGAGCTTCAGACAAAGTTTAGCAAAGAAGCCCTGCCACTGAGCCACGAGGCACCGAGAGGACTCCCTTGCCTTATTAACTCCTCAGAGAGAAACTTGGGGGTGGCTGGATCCAATCTCAGTCTCAGAGTTTGTCAACGTTTTAAGCAGCTTTGTCCAGCAGAACTGAAAGATGGCAAATCAGTTATATTTACATAAAAAGTATTATTTATTATGACAAATAATTAGACAAAAGATCTTAATCAGAATTATTTACTACACAGTATGAAAGCTAAAACTACTAGTAGTGTACAATATAATATAGTGCACTATATTAAAGCAATTATATTAAAGCTAGCAAAAAGAAACAATTTTTACGTAGAGATTGATTTAACTCACCAATATCAACACCCGTGGGCAGGCCTCTTAACATGAGGAGTATCCTTGGTGGGCATCCCCAAAACCCAAGGGAGGAATCTCCACACACTCCAAGGAGGAATATGTTAGAAGAACATTCCTATTTGCAAGTGGGACTGGATTTATATGCTATAAACACAACCAATTCCCCCTTTTGGAAAGAGGTGATGCAGGTCCTGTGCTGCCAAGGGCTCCCTCATGCCCCCTGAGGCACTGCCTGCTCCTTTCTCTTCCAAGTGGGACTTGGAAGAAGTGACGGAGCAGCGGAGCCGGCCCGGCCCTGCGGCCCAGCCTTGCTCTCTGTGCCCGGGTGCCTCCAGAGTGACTGACTGGCAGCCATGTGTCTCCAGGTCAGATGTGCCACATTGGCACTTTCAGATAAGGATGCTTTACCATATCTGCCACATCTTTACCTTGTTATCAGGATGAGTCAGAGGGAGTTTAGTGTAACTCAACACCAAAAGCAGCAGGGCTCCCCTCCCCCCTTCACCACCTTCAGACCACCACCGATGGCCTTGCAAACAGGGCATTGTGTGAGTTCCTTGACCACATTCCAGGACAGAGCATCCTGCTTCAGCAAGGGCCTCCACTGACCACCAGAGGAGCAGCTGTGAGGACACAGCCCCTGCAGGTGTTCAAGGCCAGGCTGGATGGAGCTCTGAGCAACCTGGTCTAGTGGAAGGTGTCCCTGTACATGACATGGGGGTTGGAATTGGATGGTCTTTGGGGTCCCTTCTAGCCCAAGCTGTTCTCTGATTCTTTGATTACTGCTGTCTCTGGGCCTTTGCCTGCTATTTTCCTCCTGCGTTCCTGGACCCATGGCAATGAGGTCTGATACTGGTGACTCTGACGATACTCAACACCCTACTCCTCTCACTCATCCCCACAAAAAGAAAATCAGGTATATGAGATAAGTCCTGATACCCCCAAGTATTGCTGCATGCTGTGGCTGGACTTACCAGCAGGGCTTGGAGGGATGTCAAAGCTCTCTGTGATCTCCCCATCACTACCACCACCTTGACAGCCAGTCTGGCTGGAGCATCACTCCTGGCAGAATCTGCAGAGGACGAGGATGCTGGAGCCTTCCTCCCTCTCTGCATTATCAGATCTCACTCAGGGACTTGCTGAGGCTGGAGAGGGGACTGGGCTTCTCCAGAATCTGCAGAAGAGCTGAGTGGAGCCAGGTCCAGGAGCTGAAGGAGCAGTTTGGTCACACAGCCCTTTCTGAAACACAACATTCTGTGACACTGAGGTGTCACCTCTCTGAAGGCAATGTGCAGCAGACCTGCAACAAACACGCATCCACCATCACCCCCATGCCTTGTAGCCTGAGAGGCTCAGCAAAGCTGCAATATTCCCTCTTTTCTGCTCCATCCCTTCTGCTTCTCAGGAGTACAGCCAAGTCCCATTCCTAACTGAAAGCAAATAAGACTTTATTTTATAACTCAAAAAGCAGTGAGAGGATTACCTCTTCTCTAATCCTTCTTCTCTAAGACCTCCCTATGACTCTTTTCATCAGGCAGACTGCAGTTTGACTGCCTTCACCTTGACTAACCCTTTATTTCAATATTCTTTATCCTCTATTTTGATTCCTTTTCACCTCCTATAAGTCTGCAGTTGCCATGACTTTTCAAATATACTACCTGCCTTCAAATGGGTCTCATTTCCACTGCTTGAGCTGTTTGAACTTCCAACAGGGACTTGTTAAGCCAAGCCTTATTAACATCACACAGCACAGAACTAAGAGACTTTGCTCTCAGCACATCACCATCAGACACTGGGTTCAAGAGAGTGAGGAGCAATTGCTCCTTGGTCATGCTCAGAAGGCAGCACTCCTGACACACTGGGTGCTAAAAATTAGTGTACAGTCATAGCTGGTTATCTGAGTACTGTCAAGTTCTCTGTAGAATCCACAGGGAGAGATCAGAACTTCCAGAGATAATACAACCTTCTTAAGATATATATTGTTTTCTGTTGTCTTAGTTTTCTCAGTCTCATCTACCTTTCTAAAGGTTTCTGCAGAACTGTAATGTTGTTCAAGATGGCATTTAAGGTAAAATATCCATGCAAATTAGATTAGTTCTGGATCGTTTGATCCCTTCCCAATTTCTGAGCAAACACTGCCAACCATTTTCAGCAGTGCCAACACCTGATGAAGAAACCACTGCTATCCTTTTTGTTGCAGACTCCTTGTCTCTTGAGGTGTAAGCACACAGCCAGCACTATTCTACAGCAGTTAAATAACCTCATTTCACAGGTAATTTACACCAAGGGAAAGCATATCAACAGGTGTTTTAATATCTGAAAATATAATTTCCAGTTTGGAAAAGTGAGATCTCTGGGAAGTGGCATAAGGAAAATGTCATTAATGCAACTGAAGTACAGTTTATACTGAGTTTTGGGCTTAAAGTCATAGAATAAGCAGTTGTGGGAACCTGACTACTTTTGCAGGTGACCCATAATACCAGGCTGCTGACACTGCTCCAGGTCTCCCTGCATCCAAGGCCTCAACAGCAGCCACACATGCATGCCTGGCACAAACCAAGGGTGTTGCTGTCAGCAGCATTTTTCATAGTGCAATGTCTGTGCTCAGGAACATACAAGCCAAGCTGACATTCATCCTCTGCATGAGAGTAGTCAGAGCTTTCACATGGGGAAAAAAATCCTGTTTTCTCTACTTCTTTTGGTGCCTACTCCACAAAACTTCCACCCACAGCTTCTGTACGCAGGAATGCTTTAACTCACGACAATATGAGGTTATTTCAGGTGAAAACCTCCCTATGACTCCCATGGGCTTATAAGATTGGGAGACAAGGCTCTAGGCTTTTCAATGTTGGAGGTCTTCAACCCATTAAGTTCGGAGGGAGAAAAATGAGAAAACATCGGCCTTTGTCATGGGTGGGGGGGTGAGAGCCTTTCCCTCTCCCCTTACTGAGTAGTGCTGTCCCTCTGTGATCCATGGGGGATAAGGATGGACTGGCCAACAACAGGGATATCTCTTCTGGGAAGGCAGTTTGCAGTTTGTCCTCAGTTATCTCAGGTGAAAATGAAATGTGTCCCAAGAGGGCACAGCCTTGCCTGCCTATTTATTACTGCACAGGCATATGCTTCAGGCAGCTTTGTAGCTCTCCCAACAGGTGGTTTCGTACAGTGAAATCAGGGACCAAACTCCCACTGTCAGAGCTCTCCAGGAGCCAGCTGCCACCTCTGGATGCACAGAGTCATTGCAGTATTGCCTTTCCGTGTCCCAGGGGAGGCAAACATTGGCCACAGATAGATGATCTCAGGACACAAGGTCACATAAATCTGGGCTGCACAAAAAAACCCATCAGCCAAGCCAGGCACTGCAATGAACCTACAGTTCCCGACATTTACTATTCCAGGACAAAGCAACCATAAATGCTCCTTTTAAATCCTGGCTTTGAAAGGCTCTTATTTAAATCCAGACAGACGCTGCTGAAACCAACACAAGTGGCACAAAAACACACGGGTGCTTGGCATTTTCCCATGTGACGCTCCAGTTACCCCCTCAGAATATGTGAAACCCAGCGTCCCATTTACCAGAAATGGTCTGGCAGGGCTGAATTGGCCATGACTATTTATGGAAAAGGCCTCTCAGCTCAAAGCATCCTCCCAAAACGCAGCACACAGAAACCTGCTTGTCCCCAGAATGGATGCACTAACCACAGTGCTAATGAATGCAGATGGCAGAGCTGCCTCTCACCCTGCTAAATGGCCCATGAAGTTGGGTATTTCACTTTCTGGGCTCAGGGTGGCACAGAAGGGAGGTGTGGCACTTCTCATGCCAAGAAGAAGCCTTGTGCCCCTCTTGCTTGTGGAGAGCATGTCAGGAGTGGAGCTTGTGGTGCTGGGAAGCTGCAGCAGTAGCCCTTGTATTGGGACTGGACTGGATCCCACGACAGCACCACAGCTCCTGCCTTGAGGTTTGCAGAATAATAGTCCTTTCAATTAGTGATTAAACCAGTATCTCTGCAAACTCTCATTGTTTCTGGTTTGCAATTGGCATGGATAGCGATTTGTTGCCCTTTTTCTTCTAAACTGGTCTTAAAGTGTTCTCAGTTTACTGAATTCTTTTTAATGAAATACTTTGTTCTTATTGAACTGATGGCCCAGCCTGTCTGAGAGCAGTTTGATATCTATTCACTTATTAATATGCTGAACTAAGTATTGCAAACAAAGGGAAGATGGGTAGGGGCACTTCCAAGTTGGTGAATTGATTGTGGACCTCTTCCACCTTCAATCTTCAGCTGTTGCAGCACAAAAACTAATCTTCCCCTGAAATTGAAACAGAAGAGTCTATGTTGTTTATGAGACTGTTATCCTCAAAAATGAGGAGGTGATGACCGAAGTTGAAGGAAGAACAGGCTCTCCCTCATATCTCAACAGGATGGAACTCAGACATGAGGAGAGGGGAAGGATCACCACTGAACTTTAAAGCCTAAAAACACCTAAGTCAGAGAAAGGCCTGTAAATTCTTTGGCCCTTAAAGCAGTCAAGCCTTGTAGTAAGACAGAACAAAAGGGCAGTAGGAACTGGACAAACCTTGCCAAGTATGGTTGGAGCAGAGATGCAGAGGTATTCCTGCTGCCAATGCTGGGAGCAGTTGTGATTTACAGCCTCCCCAAAGTATCTGTGCTTGCAGGGACAGGGACACAGAGGATGGCTGGGACAGGGAGAGCACCAGGCTCTCACCTCCTTTTGCATTGAAACACTGGGCAGGAGCAAGTCCACTGATGGCCCAAAGGCTGATGTTGGGGAGTGCCACATGCCTGCATATCTGCAGTGGTAGCTGATGCCTCGGCAGCCAAATGATTTTTAAAAATACTAGGGAGTAGAGAGAGAGGTGCTCTCTGGTTTTCATTCTGGTCCTTCAGTTGCAGGCGCAGGAGAGGCTGCTTTGCCTTGAACTTGGTCTTCTGACAAGTTAAAGTGTACATCTGTCAAGACTAGATCCAAGGCTTTGTGCTGTGACATTAATCAAATAAAGGTAAAACCATTGCTGAGAATCAGAAATTGAGCCTGAACTGAAGCAGGCTCTTTTTATTTAATGAAAATGGGCTTTTCATGAGATGATCAACCCCAGTGGCAGGCTGGGGTGGCAAGTGCCCCGCCAGATGGGAAATGCCTGACCCTGGCGTCAAAGCCCACTGACACCTCTGGTTTGTGAGCAATGCCTGGACCCCCACCAGCGAACATCCCAGTGCCTGTGTCCCAGGGACATGCACCCATTTCTTCCAGAAACCTTTATAACATAATTAATCTCCTTAGCCAGGAAGACAGCTGGGTAAGAAGTTATGTGTTTGAGCAGCCCAGAGTGGGAGGTGTCCTGTTCCCCAAGATGCTGGCAGAGACCATTGTCCCTAATGAATCCCTGTGGGAAGCAGTAGAACATGCTGACCCAGAGCAGGCAGCAGCCAGGACAGCAGTGTCCCTGGAGAAGACTACTTTAGTGTTTTCAAAGCCATTGAGCTTTGCTTGAACTCAGCCAGAATCAAAATTTGATAGGACGAGAAGTGCATCCTGCTGGCAATGTGAATTAACCTATTAATGGATTTTCTGCACCCTGAAAAGTGCAAAATAATTTATGAACACAAGGTCTTATTAAAGCTGATCTGGTCCATTTCTTCCACACAGCCAACATTTTTTCCACAAAAAGTATTTAGTTTCCTATTACTACAAGACAGGAAAGTTTAGCAGTGGTTAGAATAAGCTTCCCTGATTCACTTTTAGCTATCCTGGCTGTAGCCTCCTTGCTCAGAGAACATGATCTAAATTAGCAAGAAGAAGACATAAGCATGAGCTTTGCTTTCTGGAAGCCTGTGTGCACTCCAAGCAACATTTAAGAGCACTTCCAATGCTAGCTTTTAAGAGAGACTTTATCACACTGAGATTAGAGGATTAGAATTTAAAAAGAGTTCCTAGACAAGGCTGGAAATTTACAAAAAAGGGGAAGAAACATGTTAGAAGAAGAAGAACAGATCTATTGTGAACGTGGCAGCATCTCTTTCTAAAAATTGTAGAAGAGAGTGATAACAGCCCGATAAAATGCTTCTTCCTTAATCCATTATGATTTGAGAAACAGAAATCATCCAAAATCAATTTCATCTGCCTGGATTAAGTGGGCTGTGCAGGAAGTTCTGTTTTCTGTTGCTTAACATCAGGGATTACACAGCGAGGGTGTTCCCAGCAGATCCTTGGCATAAGCCTTGATTACCTTTCAGCAGGAAAGCCTGCTCGCCCTGGCAGTCGCTCTGCCCAGGGTGCATGTGTAAAATGCAGAGGAATACGCAATTTCAGCATCATGATTCAGGATTCTTGATAGCTGAACCTGTAGTTTATTGATGGGATCAGATTAGAGGCTTAGAGCCTGCCTAGGTGAAGGAGGTACTTTTGCTAATGAAACTCCAGGTAAATCCTGCAAGTGCCTTGGGAAGCCTTCAGGCAAATTTGACTCTGTTCCTGGTACTATTCTTATTCTGGGCTCTGCTCAGAAAGTATGCAAGTACATAAAAATATGCTGAAAGCAGGTAGGTAATGACAGCTCTGTAAATTAAAAGGGTCTTTTTTTCTTTTCTGAGGTATGAATCTGGCTGGTGCCCGGGATAGACGGTGTCCTGTGGGTGTAGGAACTGAACTGTAAGAGGCACAGGTGCTCTTCAATAGTGTAGTCAGGGAGTTTGCATCAAGAGGATTTCACCAGGGCAGGGCTGTGAACCTGGGATTTAAAACATGCTCCTGGTATCTCTCCTGCTTCCAGATTTCTTCTGATGACATCTGAGTGTTGGAAAAGAAAGTTTCCATTGAGCATGAAGAAAACTTTCAAACAGAAGGGGAGAATATAATCCAGCTGCATCTTCTCATGGTGACCTCCCATGCAGGCACCATCCAACACAGGTGACAGTAACAGCACTTACCTCCTCTCAGCCAGTTTCAAGGCAGGAACAAACACATCTAGACCATCCCTGGTGAAGACTTGTCTGACCTGCTCTGTATTTTCCCCAGTGCAAGCAGTTGAGGATCTCTCCAGGACTCTCAATCCACAGCTTCAGCACTCTATAGTTAGAAATGTTTTCTTACTATCTCATACAAACATTGTTTGTGGCAGTCCATCAAATACGTTTTGCCTAGTGCTACCAGCCAGACAGAAAAAGTTGCTTGCTGTCCTCCGTGCCACATTCAAAGACTGCTGCACACTCCTCTCCCCTCACTCCTCTCTTTTCCAGAGGAACTTGTCTGTCAGTCCTCCTGGCTCACATTTCTTAAACTCCTGTCACAGCTGCCCATGCTGGACAGTAGCCAACCTTTCTTAAACTGGATTTAGTGCACAAACCCAAGACTCATCAACAAAGAGCAGTGCAAAATCACAGCTTGTGGTGCTCTTACCATTACAACCCAGAATGCATTTTCCCTTTTATTTAACGCATTTTCCCTTTTATTTCACATTTCATCTTCTATCTAATAAAAACTTGTGCTTAGGGATGTTTGGGTTGGGGTTTGGTTTTTGTTTGTTTGTTTGTTTTTTGCGAGGGTGTGTTGTTTTCCTGCCTCCTTGGTATTCGCACATTTGAACCCCCTTCCCAAATTCAACATTTTATTTCATTCAGCTTCACTGGTTGCTCTTTTTCCCTGACTTGCAGATTGCTTTGAGCCCTGCTGCATAACTCAAGTAGATTTGAAAACTTCTCTTGAGAAGCTTCATCCCTTCACAAATGAAAGTGGATCCTTTACTCAATCATGAACTCCAAAGTGAAAAAAAAAATTGACTAAAAACTCCGCATATTTTTCAGAGAGCAAACTATTCACACCTTGCCCTTCAGTGCCATGTGCCAAGCAGTTCAGCACCCACCTTGTTATGATTTAACCTCTTTCACATTCTCTTAGATTGTATGTAAGAACATCATCTGGCCAGAACAAAAGCATTTCTGAAGTCATGATGCAACACAGCAGCTACTTCTCCCCTGTTCTCAGGACCAGTTATCCTGTCAAAGAAAGGAGTCAGGCTGGACTCATGTGACTTGTTCTTGAAAAATCTACTTCTGTCATATTTGCATTTTATCCTGCTGATGCTTATAAAGTTGTAAATAATTCATGGAATCCTGCTAGGTACCAAAGCAAGTCTGACTGGTCTGGCTTCTCTCCATCCACAGCCTTCTCCCTTTCCTTCTGTAGTTTGCTCTTCTCTGGTCTGCTGAGATCTCCCCTTCCACCCTCATTTTGCACTCAGAGATAATTGTTCATGTTTCAAGGAGTGCTTCAGCTGATCTCTCAGTTCCCTCAGATCCCTTGGGTGATTGTCATCTGCCTCTCATGTCCTATCTAATTTCTTTAATTTCTGCCTTAAATTTAAAACATTTAACTGATTTAAACATTTCAGCACTGAGGAAATTCCAGGGAAATACCAAATAATAGTTATTATTCATTGATTTATCAGCCTGCTGACTCAGGAGAAATAATGGCTCTTTTAAGTCCCATACTTTCAAAGGTACTTTCAAATGCAGATAAATATTAGATTTGTTTGGTCTAATGATAACAGTTTATAACCCTGTTTGGAAATTAACATTTTTATTGCATAGAAATAATGAAAGATCAAGTTTGAATTTCCTCTTTATATGACTGTAACTCCTTCAAATGCTGCTCTTTATCATTTATAAAGCCAAAATCTGCTGTATTTTTGTTTCAAAATACTAGGTTTTTAACCCAATCATAATGGAAGTTCATAATTTTGTTTCTCAAATCATTCAAGCTGTTACCATGGAAATAATTCTATATGGAGATGGGTCAAGAGAAAATAATCTCTCAGAGAAGATTGCTACTTGTAAAGCACATAAATTATAATAATTTAATCAAAAGCATAAAGTAGTCAATCTGAAAACCTATGGAAATATAATAATTCAATTGAACTGCCTGATCTTTCTCTCCTGTGCATATCTTCTACACTATTGTTAAAAATCCATTACTAATTAATCTCTAATATCGTTTTCCAGGACACAGCCCAGTTGGCTACTGAAAGTGTTTTGCAAAGGAGATGAGAAGGGGTTGATGCTGGATAAAAAAAAAAAAAAGCATCCTTCTCACTCTTGCTTGTCACTTCAAGATAAATGTGATTTCTCCTGGATATAGAATCTTTTATCTTTATGACCTACTGTAGTGCTATGGGAAGGCTTGCAATGCTTAATCCCTGTCTCAGATGTGGCTGCACATCCACTGTGAATGTTTTATCTCCAGGAACCTCATCTCAAGCTCAGTGAAAAAACCAAAAAACAACAAGGATCTTTGTAAAGAAAACACTGCTTTTTTGAAGTTCAGAGTGCATGCAGATACTAGCTGAATTGTCAACTATTTTGCTATTGAAACTGAGTTTTGTGTTTAAGTAAGGAAACCCCATATTAATGTCACCAAGGAATGACCTGATGATTTTGGTGTAAAACAAATGCATCACAAAAGTTTCATTTTACTTTACTTTTGTTCTTCTTCTTATTTCCCCTGTGAACACTTGAGGTCTATCTGCCACATCTGTGTCCATGAGCTGTATTAGCAGAGACTTTCCTATCTTGCTGTCTCTTCCCTGTACAGTGTTTTACCTGGGCCCAGCTGAATTGTCATTTGAGATCTCTCCAGTGCCCTTCACCCAAGATTGACCAAGGTGTTATGTTTGAAATGAGCTGCAATAAGAGATTGGCAAAAATTCTTCCCATTTGAAAGACAGCCGAAACTAGATGGATTTATTGAGTGATTTGCTCCTGGCTATCGATCCCACTCTGCCAGAACTGGGTAAAAATCCAAAGCATCCAAATCCAATGTTATCCTTCAATTCAACTTCTAATGCCTTGTCATTTCAGTTTCCAGGGTGACCCAAGAATGTGCGATACCTATTCT
Organism: Oreocharis arfaki; assembly: GCA_013398015.1. Lineage (NCBI taxonomy): Eukaryota > Metazoa > Chordata > Aves > Passeriformes > Paramythiidae > Oreocharis > Oreocharis arfaki. The sequence continues at coordinate 958,442 of VZRR01003188.1, forward strand.
CACCTAAAAACTTTGGAGCAAGGTGAAAGGGGAATAAAACTTGAACAAAGTTACAAAATACAGAAGAAGAAAAATGACAAAAATAATACCCAGTGTCTCTGGACAGCAGGATTAAGCAAGAAGATATGAAAACTTATGATTAATGTCCCTAGGAGAGAAGAGGTGATTTTTCCTTTAAGAAAGGATATAGGGGAAAATATAAACTGAAAATAATGTAATAGCAGAGTTATTGGGCCATTGTTTTCAAAGCTCAGAAGGACAGACTTTTACCTAAAATGGTGATAAGATAGCTAGAGAGAGAAATGCAGGAAAACAAGAAAGTCTGTAAGATAAATCCTAAAATAGCTTGTGAAGGCTTCAAGCCTCTCGGTATTGACAAGGCATTAAGCGCAGACAACATCCGCCCAAGGGTGTAAAGGGAAGCGGGGGTGGGATGGAGAGAGGTCCGGCATATTTTTTCCCAAGGTCACACGTCCCCCCACACTGGGGGCAGACCAAGTAAACACAGATGAGTCAAAGGCGCCAGCAGCTGCCAAGGCTGTTCAGTAGCAGCAGTGGAGAAAATCCCAAAGTTTGCAGAATGTTGGGAAGGGCTGGAGAAGGGAGGCTGGTTGCTATGAGAAGGGAGCTCGTTTCTGCATCCTTGCTCAGCAGCTCCCAGCTCTCCCCATTAAACGTGTAAGGAACACCAGTAAATCACTTCTAGCAGAGATGTCCAAATGCTGGCAGCACAAATGCGCTTTTCCTCTGTGCTTTTCCCTCCTGCACCTAGCAGAGGGGGGCCAGAGTGAGGGACAGCTTACAAACATACACTTCAGCTTGGGAAATTTCCAAATTTAGGAAAAACCCTAGGCATTTCTTTCAGTCTCACTGAAGTCAAAGGACACATATGGTAAGAGTTTTATATATGTTCCCAAACTGGATCCAGATTAATTTAGTTGCTGACTTTTTAATCAGACAAAGAATTTCTGAACTAATCAACAGAGAGAGTAATTACTAATGTGAATTTACCACACAGTTTCACTTTTTTTTTTCCAGATGATTTCTTATTCTGACACAACAAGTCTGAATATAGATTCAGGTCAGGTTTAATAGCAAGTTACCTAAAGGATGCCTTAGGATTCCTATTCACCAATTGCTTTTTGCTTTTAAGCAGAATAATAAAAATAATTATAAAACCTCAATGATATAGGAAGTGTTATAAGAAATTCAGACCAGCAATGATCTTGCACTATAATTCTAAAATACTAATCCATCTCTGACCTCTGAATAATTAATTGTTTCCAACAACCAACTTAATAACTCTAAAGAATGGTGACATGGTGGTGATACATCCTCAAATCATTCATGTCGAACTGAACTGTGTCACATAATATTCAACATTTCAGGTAAGAAGGCAGCCTTCTCCCCAGAGGTTTTGCATTTTCCTTCCTTATTGACCTACCATTGTAAAGTAGTATCATTTTAAGGAGCACTATTGATTTTCAGAAGGTCTTTGGAAAAGCAGTCTCTTGGTTTCATTAAAAATTGAACAGCTTATTATAGTGATACATCTGGAAGAGAGCTGAGATGGTCTGCATTTAGCTTCTGACCGACTAGAGAAATAAGGGAAAACTCTGTTAAAATGTGTAGAAGTCCAGCCTTGGAGTTTCAGCCCTAGTCAAGCTTAGACCTGCAGCTCTGCAGATATCTCCAGAGCTGCTGCCTGTCTGGGGTGGTTCCTGCACTGCATGGGCAACTCAGGATTTTACCAGAGATTTTCTGAAGAACCAGAACTTCTTAATGTAGTGCCTGGATACATCTGTTTAGCTGGGTTCAGTCCACCTTACATGCAAACCTGCTCGTGTGACCTTGCCCTCCCTGGCTGTCTCAGGGTGCTGGGGGTTGCTGCTGTAGCTGACGTTTGCCTCAGGACCACAATGCCCGTCTTTGATACCTAAAAGATAATTCCTGGCAATGCCTCATTTCGGTGTCTCTTGGGCACGCACACTATTTCAAACTCCAGTTTAAGGCTCAGCTCTCACATGTATGTGTAAGGTCTCTAAATCTCTTCCAGAACTCAAAGTCAGATGTTGCAGCACGTGGCTGCAGTGATGAATAGCCCATCATCAAGGCCTCTGGTTGGATGCTCAATTTGGTCATTCCTACTGGGTTTTAGCACCTTAAGGAGTTAGGCAGAGCCTGAGAGATAAGTTCTCCATGGCTTTCCAGAGCTGTCCAGTGTTTAAACTGCTCTGGTGCAGCATCTGGTACTTATGAGAGATCAGCTGAGCTCTGAGTTGGCAATTTGGTCCCTGTGTGACCCAGCGTTTCTTGATGTTTATTGTCCTGTCTGATGTATAAGGCCATAGAAATGCTACATAAACCTCAGAGGTAAAGAACAAAGTAAAAGTCTCAGATGGGATTTCTGAAGGTTTTAAAACTTTTTTCATCAGGCCATTCCCAGCAGGCAGAAAAATCCTGGCTGAAGAGTAAAGGCTCCTGAAATGAATAGCATAAAAGATGTCTTTTATTATCGTGCTTCAAAGTACAGATCATGACCATTAAGTTATTTGGGGCTACAAGTTCCAGACCTCCTTCTCCCCTTCCCTTTCATCTAACTAGCAGAGGAAAAGGCTGTAACAGCCTTTAGCACAGCATTTAGCACGAGGTAATGCATCTCTCTCTAGAACAAATCAGAACCCCTCCAAACCCCCTCGGCAGACCCCCAGGCAGATTATTGCAGCATCTGTGGGATGTGCACAGCAACAGGCCAAAGACGGAGGTATTTGTCAGCTGTCTCTTTGCTGACCCTTAGATAAGAGCAGCCTTCCTCACTTCTGGCCACCGGAAAGGAAAAGGTCTGCACTCAAGACATGCCCAAACTGGGAGAAAGCTGCAGCTTCCAGCTTCCCTTTCCCAGTGTGCAGGGCTTCTTCACTAGCAGTGCTGTGGAGGGTGGGATCCAGTCTCCATCCCTTCTGCAGAAAGTCACGCTGATGTCATTGCTTGCGTGTCCAATGAATAAAGCTAAAAAAACCAAGTGTCTGCTGTCCCTGGTCACCCCAGGAGGCTCAGCTGAGGGGTTCCAGGCTGCTGGAAAGCCTCCTATCTGCCAGGAGCGGGAGAAAACACATGTGGTCACTCAAAATGCAGCATGTATGTGTTTCCCTGCCATCCCAACAGGCACCTGGGACAATCCTTGTGGGCATCCCTGCTGGCATTCCCAGGGACCAGAAACCTGGAGTGATGGCACATACCCTACTCCACGTAGCATGGCTGTAGGATGCTGCTGGATGCCAGGAGGCACACATACACACCTACTCTGTGGGTGTCTGTGTCCCAGACCCCAGCCTGCCTTCTGGTATGCCTGCAACCTGAAACTCCCATGGATTCTCTCTCTCCAGGGGGTTGCTCTCTCTCTTCTGCTGCTTTGCAGTGATGGAATTCATTGGAAGTTAGCACCTTCAGTGCCTCTGCATCACATGTAACTGAAGCTGCTTAACAAAGGTCTCAGAAAGTGGGTCCTGGACCCACAGGAAGAAAGAGAAAAATAGTAACAGGTATATTAATGCTGTCCAGGAAAAAATATCCTGACCTGTATGGCAGACAGGAATGTGCCTGGGGCAAAGCAGCAAGTTGAGGAGCCAGGAGAAGTCATGTCAGTGCTGACACCCAAGCCATGGGTGTTCTCTCCCTTTCCTCTACCTCCACCCCAGCTCGGGGGCACATCAGACTGCTCAGCACCATCATCCAGCAAAGCAAATGAGTGGCTTGCAATGGCATTAGCACTCCAAAACGGCTCAGGCAGGCTGTGAGGAAAGACAAAGTGTGAGTCTATGGGAGCAGATGGTGCTGAGTTATAGGGGTAGAGCACAGGGCAGGCCCAGAGAACTGTAATTAAAGGGTTAAGGAGCACCATAGCAACTGTGAGAAAGCAGGAGGGTACCCCAAGTGCCAGCAGCTCTCACATGGGTGTACATACAAGCATCCCCACTGGTCTCAAAACCAGTGCTGCTTGCCAAGATGAACCAAACAAGGTGTTAGAGTTTTGGCAGCCACCAACTCTCCCCGTTAAATGAGTTAAATCAGTTCCTTGCTTCAGATAAGACTACAGTCTGTTGGGCTCAATAGAGGGAGGTTACTTATGGAAATACAGAGGAGCATAGATGAAATATAAACTACCCAGTCTAATATATTAGCATATTTTTGAGTGATGACTGATCATTGCCTTGCAAACAGCTTGCTGCAACATCAGCCTTCCTCAGCAGCAAACATAAAACATGAGCTGTTTGCTAATGTCATGTTCAGGTTTTTTTCAGCCTCCACCACTCATGTTCCAGAGCAAGCCACAGATCACCTCCACACCTGCATGAGGCTGAGCTGAACTGGTGGTCTTGTGAGGTGACAGCCATCCTCTGACTGCCTCCAGCTGTCCCACAAGTGAGCAGAGAGGGTTCTGCACGCCCTGGGTGTGTCAGTGCAGGACATAACCGGCAAAGGCTGGTTGCCAGGTGGTGCTGCCTGCCTCAGCAGGCCACAGAGGGCCATGAGGCAGCTCCTTGACTCCCTACCTGGTGCTTCCAGCCTCTGGCTGGGCTGGGGCTCGGTCAGGTGAGGCTGATCCAGCAGCACAGCCAACTGCCTCCCACCCTCAGGGCTCAGATTAACACGTGTGACGGGGAGAGCAGGTGGAGCTGGAAGCACACAGAGCGCTGGAAGCCATCCCCGCTGGCACCGCAGTGACTGCCGTGCGCCAGCTGCTGTGCCACTCTTGAGGTACTCGTCATCAGGAGCTGACAGGGCTGGGAACGCCAGACAGATGGCCCTGCACTGTGGCTGGTGGCTCTGCAGCCTCCATGGTGCTTTTAAGGAAACTAATTGGTGATAAATGTGCCTGCATGTGCCAGCAGTGACACCACAACCCTAACGCCATCAGCCAGCACCAATGGCTGCTGAAATGAGCCTATCTGGGCGGTGGAGTGGTCAAAGGGACAGCACCTCCTGGCTCTGCCACTGCTGGAAACATTGTGGGGCAGGATGGAGCAGGACATTTCCTTAATAAATGTGTGGGGTTGCTTGAGGCACCTGCTGGGTACGATCACGGCCACAGGGTACCACAAGGCCCATGTACCACGGCTGTGCCCCCATGCTGCACAGACAGGCCCACGTATGAACCCTGGGCAGCTTCATTGTCCAGGACACAGCAGGATTTTGGAGGGAGGAACGCTGCCAGGGTCTAGAAGGAGAAAGAAAGAAATGCTTGCTGGTTTAGACATCTGCACTGACCTTTTCCTTTGGTCTTCAGGTGTGTTTGGGATCACTCTGGCCAGAGCAATGGCTAGAGCAGAGAGGGCTCTAGTGAACTCAAAGCCGCCACTGGCCTAGAGGTCAAAACAGCATCTAATTTTGCCAGGGTCATCCCCCAAAATGTTGTAGAAGTTAGAAATAGGAGAAAAATAAAATGTCTTGGGGGGTAAGTTCAGGAGTGGAGCTTTATGTGGGGACAGAGAAGCACAGCTCCTTTGCAGCAGTGCTGGTGTTCCCCAAAAGATCTTTGTGGTACAGTGCTAAATGAGAGGTGTTTATAGGCCATTTTCCTCAAAAGCTTTCCCAAACATGCCCCTGGTAAGCCCCAAAGCCAGCGATGGCCACACATGCAGGCTGGTAGATACCGACAGAGAGATTTGCTGTGGCTGCACCCTCATCTTTACAACACAAAGGAGGGAAACAGCCCTTGCTCGAAAAGAATGCAGCATTTCCATTAAAAGGCAGGACAAAAGGATGTGAGACAATCTGTGTGTGGCCACAAGGCAGCACATTTGAGACGAAAAGGAAAGCTGTATCAGTGCAACTTTCCCAGACAGACAAGCCATAAATCACAGCGCCCTTTCCTGTCTCTTGCATCGAGCTTCCCTTTAGCTGCTGCAATCTCGGCTCATTCATTTCCTCCCCTCCCTCTCCACTGCTTCTTTCATTACCCACTACAAGACCTATTCATGGACATCCCCTGAAATGTCCCATTTGTCGAGGGAGTTGCAGCACTTGCTTTCACTTCTAGCTACTGGACATTCTGAGCCAGGGGCCCAGTTTTCGGTAATAAACATCCCCTTTGTCAAAAAAAAGCAGAGTTAAAGCGCCAGCAAGCAGTGTCTGTCTGCTAGACAGGGGGCTTGGTCTGGCCTTAGCCAGCTATTGAGATGTCTTTGTGCCATGTTGCCATAGCTACCCTCCAGCTAAATAGGGAAAGAGCTCCTTTGTCCCAGATTCAGACCAGCAGACTTTTGGATCAGAGCCTGATGGAGACTGGGGAAGGAGCTTGTCTGCAGCTGCTGGGACTCTCCTGCGTTATTGTTGTGTGTACATTAGGTTGGGCAAAAAAGGAGACAGGGAATTGCTTGAAATGCATTGATTTTATATGCATAAGTATCTATGTACACATATGTTCATATACTTTATTTATATATATATATTTATATGTACAAAGGAGGCTGTGGAAAGGTGCTGATTGAGGGACAGGTTTGCCAGCAAAGGAGGTGTAACATGAGTAAATAAGACTTGAAATAAATCAAGCAGGAGCACTTGTACCACTTGTCACGGCTGCCAGGGATAGCAACCAAATCCCTTAAAAGGAGACAAGAGGTCCTGACCAAACTGTATTCTGAGATGAGTGTCCCAGAAAATTCACATCAAACTAGCTGGGTCTTTGCTATGCAGCGTCAGTGATGGCTCTGCAGGTACTTGTACATCTGTCTTTGCAAACTCAGATATGTGTGGATTGGGGCAGTAAAGCATGGCCAGACAGGTCAGCAGGGCAGGCACAGAGCCAGAGATTCAGGATGTGCTGCAAAACCCCCATGGAGAAACGAGGGGGCATTGGCATAAATGTTAATTATGAAGGGAATTAGTCCATAAGTGATTTTTTTCTGCCTGGACTGGACATTTAGCTCGGCACAAGTGAGACTGAATGTTCCCCAACTGCACTGATGTAGCTCTACGTCTGAGTTTTCTTTCTGCCCATCATCTTAAAATAGCCCCATTTCTTCAGGGCACTCACACAGCAGGGAGAATTTCAGACCTCCTGAGGCTGTGATATCTAAGTGACACAGACTGCTCAGGGACTGAATTTACATGAATTCAGAGAAAAAGGACTCGATATGTTGTCTGCATGTTTGGATGTCTGGACAACATGCAAGCTAATTCTGAAGGAACAACTGAAGACATAGAAGTAAAGGACAAAACATGGTAAAAATAAATCCAGGATTTACCAAGGTCACTTGAGTCAGACTAACTTGATAAGAAAAGAAAAAAAAAGGAGCAAACAAAGTTTTCCATGGGCTTTTTTAGACAAGGGAAATGCTTTAGATCTAATCTGTCTGGACTTCAGCAACACTTCTGATAAAAGACCCACATGGGAAATTATTGTTTGTGTTGGAAGAAGCAGGGACTGGTATTTGAGCTGAAGGTCTGTCAGGAAACAGCCAAGAACAAACACAACAGGTTCTTCTGAAAGGCAAATGATAGGAGCAGGGGGACATAATGGGTGAAATTGCTTGGAGCCAGCTTTAGATAGTTTTCTTCTGGAACAAAAACTAAGAAAGAGCTAATGATATTTGCAGACAATACACAGTTGGGAGGCACCGGTGAATAGGGAATGGCATAAAGTAAAAATACACTGCTTTTGAGAGCTGGATCAGCAGACTTGGAGTGAAGAGTTCAAAGTGCCTGGCATGCACTAAGGCTCCCTCTACACTAATTAATTAAACCAAGCCAAGGCAGGTTTATGAACTGCCCTGTGACCATCGGCGAGGATAAATGTTTATGTGCTTCCTGGCACTGTTGGACGGGGCCGACCAACTCCCTGCTAGACAATGCCCAGGCATGGTTTGGGGATTAGCGCCGGCCAGGGACTGCTTCCAAGGGGCTGTAGGGATGAGGTCACTCTGGTTTGGAGATTAGGAGAGTCATGGATGTGAGCCATGCCACACCATCAGTCTCTGGCTCACTGTACTGGCTTGCCATAAATGTGGCCTAAGAAATTACAGTGTTTTACTGTAAAGTAGAGTGCACTGATCAAACACAAAATGTGCACCAGACAGCAAATATAGTCACAGCTTGCATCGGGAGAGAGGCTTCTGAAAGCATCCTTTTGCTCCTTTACAACGTTTGCTGGAAAAATGTGTTTAATCATGGCCTCCTCTAGCCCAGAGTCATCCCAAATGGATGGCATGCAAGGAAGAAATATTGGGGGGAGCAGCAAACCTGCCCAGTGAGAAGAAGATGAGTGAATTTGGCCAGTTTAGTCTGACAAAACAAAAGCTAAGAAACAATTAACTTACGCTGTCTGTTAATACATTGAGGCTATACACACCAGAGGATGAAAAACCTCACTGTTGGCACCAGTACAAATGTGTATCAGCCAGCCACAGATAACTTAAGACTTGAAATTAAAAGTAGTTCTAATCACTGGAGGAGAGTGCTTCAGATACAACAGAAAGAGCAGCAGGAGCACTGGAGGCAGGAGTGAATCCTGGTTTAGGAGATGATGGCTGCACATCTGGGGATACGTGTGACACGGTGGCTTGTGACAGCAGAGACTGGTGCCTTCTGAGAGATTGGCCTCACTGACCCACAAGGACCCCCAGTTCAGCTTCTTCTCTTCCTAAATAATTCACAGGAAAGTCTGCCAATAATGACCACCAGAAGCGATGCTGAGCCTAATAGTTCCCACCCTCCACTGAGCTCTTTTATTGACCACAGTGACCACAGCCCTGTGCACACCAGATGAGGCAGGGCTGCTGAGGGAAACAAGTGCCATTTGCTGTGCTTTTCCCTGGATTGCTGTGTGAGCATGTTGCTTCCTGCAAGACTTGGCCTCATACACATTATTAGAAATTAAAGCATGAAAAAAAAAAAGGAAATGTAAATTGAAAAAAAAGGGGTTCCATAGTGTGTGTTATAAACTACAGCCTGAGGATGGTTTAGAAGGCAAGAAATTGTGGTAATTGCTCTGGCAGAGCAAATTTACTTCTTTCTGCTTTTTCCATGCTTGGTTGTCTCAGCAATTAGTAGTGTTTTGTTTATTAAACCTGTGCTTTTCAACTGTGGTCTGCAGGTCCTGGAAGGTTTCTGGGCTACTTGGAAGCAGTTGTGCAAAAATTAATCAAGGAAAGGAAATCTCTGGTGGGAGCCCTACATTTGCTAGATGGAAAGTCTCTGTTGCGGAGAAGTCCAGATCCTAACCCTCAGAGCTCAGCTGTCCCCAAACCTTGTCTGAACAGGACTGCATTTACACATTGTCCAGCACAATCTGACTGTCACTCATTCAGCCTCTATGGATACATCCATGGGTATATCCTCTCTAATGTAGCCCAGAGGTGTAGGGCCTGCCCTCAGTATTTCCACAAAATAACACTGGGTCCCTGCTCATTGCAGAGGGGTTGAAAGGGACCTTTCAACCCAAACAATTCTCTGATTCTATGATTGCATTTATATGCAGCACACAAAGCCTGCAGATGGGTAGGAAATACATATCCATGTGAGGGAAGTTGGATAAGGGCCCTTACATGTCAAAAGGCAGAAAAACTGAATTATTTTGTCTCGCAGTACCTCCTGTGCTCTCACAGCCTCTCAGGGATTTGGGGAGCAGTTGAGAAACTCCAACTGTTGCAGAGAAGCAAGAAGAGGAGGAGGTGAATGAGGAGGAGGAGGAAAGACAGCACTACAGCAGCTGCTCTGTTCCAGTGCTCCTTGGGACACTTGCCTTCTGGCCAAGTCATTCAGCCCCCACATGCAGTAGTCATAACTTTGCATAGTTTACTTTTTATCTGTTATTTAGTCGTGACCTGATGACAAAATCAGCAGCACAATTCAAATCCTCCAGTAGGAGTATCAGTAGCTCTGAGATGTCTCCTGAGACACAATTTAGACATCCCTCCCACTTCTTAGGCATCAGCTGCAAAGTTTGCATACAGATCCAGGGTTATTTGGATCCAAGAGCTTGAATCCATTTCTAATATTTGCAGTTTGAAGCCATATGCATGCGCCAGCTTCACTTTCTCTAAAGCTGCCAACTTGTAACACGTGCAACTGGAATAGATGAACCGAGGGAAGATGAACAGAGGTTTCAGGTCTGGGCTCAGGTGAAGCAAGTTGCTGTCCTTGCACTGATGCGTCTCTGACAGGGACAAATAGTTTAAATCCTCTTTTCTATATCCTGGGCCACTATAAGGAAAAACGTTCTTAAGAACAGAGGACATTTAGGCTACAATGACTGGAGCCTTACAAACACGCTCCGAAACTACATAGGTCTTTTAGGCATGATGGATTTCAAAAGCATAAAGACTCCTAAATACTTTGGTAGCTCTGGAGGTGAGAACTTGCATATATATATATGTATGTTCATATATGTGCAGATTTCTTCAGCAGTGTATCCACACCACAAAAGAAGTTGCCTCCTTCACTGGAGGACAGCAGAGAGGTAGCACTTTGTCCCAGCCATCCACAGGGGTGGAATGGATTGCAGAGTGTAGCTTGCATTAAAGCCCTTGCTTTATGCTTTGCCACCACAGTTGGCTGCCCAGAGAAGTTGCGGAGCCTCAGTCTTTGTAGACATTCTAAACGTGACAGAAGATGGCCCTGAATCACCTGCTGTAGCTGGTCCTGATTTGAGCAAGGGTTTCACTAGATGATCTCCAGAGATCCCTTCCAGCCTCAGCTCCTCTGTGACTCTGTGATAGATACTTCCACACATATATATTTACATCATATATAATATACTTATATGCACACCCTCAGTGTTGGATACATAGCTGAGTTGCAGAAGCTCAATGAATTACCATCCATCACCTGACGCCAGTGAAGCTCACGCACTCATCTGCAGAATCTTCACATGCAACACACTGTAAACCTCTTTTTTTGAGGTCTAAGATGGGTCTCTTTACTTCTCAGCTGATGGGCTGAGAGGTACACCAGCACTCTGCTCCAGAGGTGGGCTGCAAGGGCACACCTGGCCAGCTGCAGCACAGCCACCATGGCTCAGCTGGCATTAATAAGCTGGCAGCAATAGGCTGAGTTGTCACAAGCTGACCAGGCTCTGAGCCTTGCACATATAGATTCAGCTACAGTGATTTGTGTTCACTGGAGCTATGAGGAGAGGAGGTGAAGGTTTGTTTAACTTGACCTGATATAGATTCAAACCCATGTAAGGAAACAAGATATAAGCTTGTTTTGCCCCTTGCTGGAGCATATTTCACCAGTACTTCTTGCGATGTTTCTCCCTAGGCCTTTATGCGACAAATTATCTATAAAACTTTGATGAATAACCAAACCTTTTAAAGATACTAAAAAAAAAAATTGAGCAATATTGCAGTAATGTGCAAAACACTGTTGCTGATGATAAAAGCTCCCAATCTGGATCAGCTGCTGATTTTAAGCAAAACAGGAAACAGCTCTTCAAGAAGGTTCCTCTGTAGCAGTGTGATATCGGGAGCCAGACCCATCCCTGAGCTCCACCTGCTTTGTATCACACTGAGACTCAAGCCCAGACCTGAATATCACTGGGACTGCAGACTGGCTGGAGTAGATGGGGAAGGCTGGGCCAACGGGGCCATCGGTTCTCAAGAGTTTTACACCTTTGGGTGGGGTGTTCTTACAGCTGCATTTCAGACTCCACAGCAACAGGCTCCTGAATGCTGTATCGGCTGAGCTGTGGGATGGTACAGTGGCCAGCCTGACCTGTCAGAGGAGGAAGTTTTCTACTTACAGGATAGTGAGAGGAGCCTCTAAGACGGGGCTTCTGCCCTTAAGCAGGAGCCATATGCCCTCTCCTACTGCTTGGCTCCCCATGCAGGAAAAATTCACATGACTTTTTCATCCCTGACCTCTTTTAGTATGTCCTAGGAACCTCAGAAGATCTCTGAGGACAGAGTACCACTTGCCAGGCTCATACAGTGCCCAGACCCCACACGACTTGTACGGCAAAAGCAAAGGAAGGTGCTTGCTAGGAATTAGAGCAATATTGCCTGCTTCTAACGAGAAATTTTGCTGGTGCTGTCTGCTGAAAGCCTGTATACATAACATTCTGGGAGGAGACATTTAGTCAATACGCTTGGTGTGGAAAGCAAAATGTAGGTAGGAGCAAGGGATGAAAGCTCTCTTAATCATTGTCATTGATCTTCTGAAATGGCTCCATGTCTGTTCGTAAGAAGGATGCAGTGACATTCTATGTTTATTCAGTGTCTGCTCTGGGTGGGAGGAGATGGCCATGCCAATTAAAAAGTTTAATTAAAGCTGCAACCTTTCTATTCCAGAGATGCGGGCCTGTCATCTGCCAATTTATTTTCATGAATAAGTCATTAAAGCTGGAGCTGCTGAGGACTTATTCAAACAGCTCGTGTTTGCAGTGCATCTTCCCTGCTTGCTGGAAATCATTGCAGATGCAATATCAAGGCGTTGAGGTAAACTCAAGAACACAAGTCTAAACAGATCAGAATTATATCTGCGATATTTTACTGCAGTATTGCAATCTCCCAACAGCAGGGATGTGCTGTTATAGTCCATAGCAAGATTAATATTACTGTGTTTCATAGACATGTCACACCGAATAAATCTTCAGGAGCACCCAATTCCAATTTTTGCCTTGTTGCTCACTGTGGCTCTTATGTCTGTGGATCATGTTGCTGTATCAGAGAGAAGAGGTGGTTATCACCTCTGAGCCACGGCTGCCTGGCTGTCCAGCTGCCTGGGATGCGCCAAGTTCCTCAGTGGCCAAGCTCAGATGGTGCTATGAGAGAGGAAGTAGAAATGACAGCTTATGACCTTGTTTTTACTACCTCATAAATTACTTCTGTGTTCAGATGAGTAAGTTCAACTCTGAGTTCAGGCTGCTTTGAACTACCTCTGGAGGGTACTTCACTCCACATGACTCCTCTCACAGTTGGTAGAGGAACACTAATCTATAACTTAGAGTCATACTGTTTGGGAGGTGAACTCATGAGACATAAAAACATCCCCAGTTGTTAGAGATTTGTTAGCTCCTGATGGCTATTCTACTGCTTTCCAAAGTAATTGAGTCAGCTGTGCTGGAAGACAAGACTCTTTCACCTGGACCAGGTGAGACCTGAGTCAGCATTTGGGTGCTGCTCATCATCTCTGTGAGCTCCTCCAACCAATGTTTCCTTCACTAACAGGATAGCCATGGCTCTTCCAAATCAGCCTACAGATGAGGAGGGACTGGCATTAAAGGGGAGTAATGACACAAGGAGCAAAGATGATCTGCTTCCAGGAGCAATGGCCAGTCTGGCTTTGTGGGGATTTGCCATAAGCACACCAGGCAGATACATCACCATTTCAGTGTTGTTGGCTTCACAGCCTGCTGAATGTCTGCTACACTCTGCAGATGAAAAAAAACAGTCATTTTGTGGAATTGAACAGACCCCAACCCCCTAAAATGTCAGTCCAAAGAAATTTAACATGCTTGTAGACGCAGATAAGACCAACCCCATGGGTTTGTGCTGGTATCTGTATGGATTTGTGTACATATATGTCTGTGCATACAAGTACTTGTGCCCACTGCATTATACATGAGGAGCCAAAATTGAATAATGTGGAAGTTGGCCTAGTCATTTAATTGGCAGTGATGTTAAAGAAATATTTAAACATTAGAATTATTTAAACTTAAAAACTTTAGGAAAATGAAGTTGGAGGCTGGGATGGATGTCCACTCTGGCATGACAGGAAGAACCAGACAGATGAGCTTTTCAAAGCTAATTTCGGGCAGCAACTACATGACTCCCACAAAAATAAGTGAAAAGTTGTATGGCTGATTCTTCTGGTCTATTCCTGTTTTTCTCATTTACAGATGTGTCCAAATCCTTGAGCCTACTTTGAAAAACTGATCCAAGCATCCAGGCTGTTCAGAGAGCAGCAGAAAGGTTCTGTGCTAGAGGTTGTGTAACACCAGGGTTGGAGAGCCAGAATTCAAGCTGATTCAAGCAGGTACAGCTGGAAGCAGTGAGGTGAAACTGTAAAAGAGAAGCTGCAGATTAAATGTCAGAGCTGCTTTTTCCAAAGCCAAGGTCTATTAGCCTGGAGAACAACATCCAAAGAGAGTTACGGAATTCCCATTAGTCGGCCCTTTTGAAAGCTTTGCTATACCAATAACACTCAATAATACATTTTTTTGGAACAAACTTATGCTGGCAGAGAATTAGGAGGTGAATTAATAGATCCTTTCTGGCTCTGATTTTTATAACTCTTCACATTAAATCCTAATACAAGAGGTTATCTTTATAGGAGGCAATGAAAGGTTTTCCCTGTAGATCACTACTTGAAAAGTACATGCTGCACATCTTTAAAGTACAGGACATTTTATAATTCCATTTGATTTCAAGTGTCTGGAGTACCCTATAGCCAGCTTCAAGTTAATATTTTAGCAAGAATCAATGGCATAATTAAAATTTATGGATGTCCCTCATCAACAGTTCCATGTGACCAAGTTTACAACATGGTGGTACTTGGATAAATCATTTTGTATTTATGGATGGCTCATAAAAAATCATGAGGAGGACTTATCCACAAGGGATGATGGAGTAATTACATACTGGTATGGTTTTAAACGTAAATGTAACCTGTTATTAGTACTGTGAACTGAAACATGCTTGACTTAAAGGGACAGTGCTATGTCAGTAAAAACCTCATGACAGGGCCCAGTGTTTGGGGTAGCCAGTCTTACATCTCGCCTGCAGAAGGACATTCCCTCTCAGCTTTCTGATTCCACTGGCTCAAAATGTCAACACATGTAGAAAGCCCTAATTGTTAGAACTGTTCTGGGTTGATTTCTTTGTCCCAGTGGAAAATGCCAGTGGACATGGATGTCAGATTTAAGTGCCCAAATCAGCCAACAGATGGCTGTTTTCCTCTCTGGAAGACTGGTTGCCTCTGAGCAAACCTGATTGATCATGGGTAAGGCCAGGACTGTCTGGTCACCACTCTTCAACACCACAGCTACCTTTGGGACCTTTTTCTGAGCCAGTCAGAGGAAAAGGATGCATTTTGTCACACCTTTCCCATCAGGTTGGACTCTCTTTTACCCAGGTCATTTCCTGGTGTTGAGCAGCACATGCCTCAACCTGGCTTAACCAGGTGAGAACTACTTGGGGTGGAGAAAATCCTCACTACACCCACCCACACCAAAGTATGTCCTCTGAAGAGAGACAGCTTTCATTGCAACTAACCCTGCCAGTGCCTGCAAAAGCTGGTGGGTTTGAGGAATGCAGTTGCTTTGCCAGTGCTGGCATTTGGGGCAGAGTGGGACACAGCCCCCCAAGAGGCAGCAATGCCCAAGGAGGTGTGTGGGCTGGTTTCCTACCTCAACTTCCCTCTCTGCATGGGAAAACTTGTGTCCCAACTAAAGGGGAAAGTTTGACAGGATGGGGGGAAATAGACTCAAGTTGTACCAGAAGAAGTTTAGATTTGATATTAGGAAAAATTTCATCACTGAAGGAATGGTTGAACCTTGGAACAAGCTGCCCAGAAAAGTGGTGAAATCATCCCTGAAAGTGTTCAAAAGGTGTGGATGTGTGTGGATGTGGCACTTGGGGATATGGTTTGGTGGTGAACATGGTGATGCTGGGCTAATGGTTGGACTTGATAATCTTAGAGAGGTTTTCCAAACTTAGAGATTCTATGATTCTATGATTCAAAATGCAGACAGTGCAGCTGGACATTGCGCCTCCTCTTCCAGCCCATCTTCCCAGGTATTTTACCAAGGACTATCCTGCAGCACAGGCAGATGCAGCCTTTGATTCCTGGGAGAAACAATCATCCTGCCACGTAATTGTAGAGCAGCAGCTTATTCCTGATTAATGGTAGTATAAATTAATTCTGATAAATCAGTAAGGAGAAATTAAAGATGAACAAGCTGAACATCACTGACACAACTCACTGTCTTCTACTGCGACAAATGTTGTGTGATCTCTGCAAGGTTTTTGTCCACTTTACTCCTGCTTTTGTCCACTTTATCACTGCTTCCCTGAAAATAGAAGTTCAGTTCTAATAAATAACAGTTCTGATATCTGCCTATGTTCTGATGAGTGTCTTTCTTAAGACATAAGTAGATGAAGATTTTCTCTCTGCTTAATATGCAACCCTGAGTCCTTTTGCTCACAGTACAAGGATTTTCATGGGGTCATGCTGGCCAAACTGTAATTACAAAGGACTGCAAAACAGGGAGAAGATTATGTTGCTGGTCTTGAAGCAATTGAGGAGACAAAGAAAGAAACAGGTTGAAATGGAAAAAGCAAGGAGGAGGGAATTAAATGATGAATAATTAATGTTATAATTTGCTACACTGGAGCAGTCATCTCAATTAATAAAACCGAAAATGCAGAACCATCATTTAACAAATTCCTTGTAAACCTGCTGTGCTCCTTGCATGTGTGTTTTGGGGGGAGAGGGGCTCTGGTTGTTGGCCAAAGCAGAAACAGTTCTTAACTGAACACTTGCCTATTTAGTGCTACTGAAAGTGCACACTGCTCTCAGGGTGCAGGTTTGACACATTGAGTCCTTCCATTTTTTGAATGAAAAGCATGAAAAGCATGAAAACGGCTGAGCTGTGCAGGCAAGCTCTGAGCATGGGCTTTGAAGAGGCAGAGTGCTTTGGATGTCAGAGGGAGCAGGCACAGGGTGCTGAGGCTGAATGGGTCTGATCACCATCTGCAGAAGCTGAGTAGAGCCATTTCCTCTTCAGGCTCCACCAGCCACTGACAGAAAACAATCTGGGAAAATCTGGTCATATTTGGGCTACTTGGGACATAACTTGAAAGCATGAGCAGGCCTTACGCTACAAAAGTAAATATTATCATCAATATTTCAGCATTTTTTGTTATTGTGAGGCTTCCTCTCTTTGGGAAAGATGCTCATTCCAGGTAGTGTACACCAACAAGACAGCTGTGTCCAGGGCCATGGTGACCACTGCCTACACCAGCTGGCTGACAGCCTTCAGCCTTGCTATGGTGTACGTCAGTCTTTTGAAAGCTACAAATAAACTCATTGTACTATTTACCTGAATTTATTTAAGCACAAAATAACCTGTCAGAAGGAGTTTGAGTTTTTGCTGACCTTTGCCTGATACACAGCTCCAAACTTGGCAGTATGTCAGCATACTTAAATGTGGAGTGTAAACACAGCTAGCCTTGCTGTGCTCCCCTTCCAAAAGACTGTTTAGGTTTCAGAAACCAGCCATGAGCTGAAAGAATTTGTTCAACCAACTCATTGTGTTTGCTTCCTAACTGCTGCTAATCTGCTCAGAGAAAAGGTGCCCTTTTTTTCTGTGTGCTGGAGGCTGCTATATCAAGGCTCAAAGCCGCCTGCAGGGAAAACAATCACTTATGAGCTGAAATACACTGAAAGTGGCATTTTGCCAAACAAAATGCATTGCTACCGTCATGCCAGGGACCCTCTCACTTTGCACATATTTAAGCATCCAGAAAAGACTTAATTACAAAGACGCTCATATTCTTTGGGGGATGTTGAAAGTGTTCTTGGCTGGGTTTTTTTTGTTAAACTCCTCATGAAACTGAATCTTCCCTGGCAGCTTTAGAGCACAGGGCTAGTGGCTTTTCTTTCTGTCCCACAAATTCAGTCCAGTCTCCAGATATTTCTTGTTCATTTAGAAACATGTTGAGATTACAATCTGTTTTCATGGACAGTCAGGTCCCCAGTGGCAGATTTACACAGGCTCCTCAAAACAACGATACTTGTTTCCACAAAACACTGCGTATGAGAGGAAAAATGGAAGCCCACAAGGAACCCAAAAACCCCAAATTTTAATTGTTCTGGCAGATTTCAGCAGGGGCAGGGACAAAGCAGATGTGGATCTGGGGCTTCCCACTTATCACTGAGTTTGTGCTCTTGGCCAGGTGCTTGAGTGCTTCTTAGAGATAGCACAGGAAGGTTTGTCCCAGCACTGCTCCCTCTTGACACCTCAGCCCTTGATCAGGATCCCCCAAAACACTAGTTTTGCCATAGCATTATTAGGATAGTGTACCCCATCAGAAGTATGTTGCTAGTGAAGTTAGAAAAGATGGTGGTGGCAGCCCCTCTTCCATGCAGTGGGTACCTCACCCAAGCCCTGACAAGAAAATGGTAACTCTCACTTGGCTGATTCATTGGTGGCTTGAATTGGGGGTGATGTTGTAGCCACTGATGAACCAAGCAAATTATTTCCCTACAGACAGGATGGACTCACTCCAGACTGCTCCTCTGCTGATTTAGTATTTAGGCCTTCCTCTTCAGCCATCCTCTTCAGCACTGCCAGACAGGAAACAGCCCCGTGAGAGGAGCCTGCTGAGACGCCTCGCAGGGCAGTGGGAACCTGTTCTTGAGTGACACCCTGGATGGAAAGGAGAATTCTCTCCCTTGTCTGATGTCCATTTGGAGGTCAGGTGTATGGAAAAAACGATCATTATCAGATTTGTGGGATTTTTGGAGATTTTGAAAGAAAAGGGCCGATCAAAATAGCCTGTAGCAGTAGTTAGTGAAACAGTTCCTTGAACCACGGCATTTCCAGAGTAATCTTTGCTCTGAATAACAGAAGCAGAGATCTAGAGCCAATCTCTAATTTTCTGAGCGAACAGTGTATTCATTCAGGAGTGACAGACTACAAAGGCTACTGTGAAGCTACAAATCTGTATTTCACCAAAACTAATATACATCCATTAAAAACTTCCATTTCACAAAGCTGATATGCAATGGTTAAAAGACAGGAGTAGAAAAATTCTCAAACAGTTCAATTTTGGATCTTCTCTCTTTCAAACATCAGGATACTGTGATAAACTTGAGGCCTCTTGGTGTCATTTGTGATGTCTTAGATGCCTCTGGTTTAAAACAAAAAGCATTCCTGATTAAATAGCAGCCCTTTGTCAACATTTTGGAGTTTCCACTCAGTGAATACAAGGATTAGTTCAATAATCCAGCCAGCTCAGTTCATTGCCAATAAGAACATTATAAATGCAACTCTAACAAGACATTTTTATTTCAACTTTTGACCTCAAGGTAGCAACTGCAGTAAAGCATGAATACAACTGGACATGGCTTGTAATGGAGGCCTGAGTTATTTTCCAGCTTAATGGCAGCTGATATGTGTGTGTTTGCAATATCTCTCATGGGAATGCATTAAGCAGAAGAGTTAACTAGTGTCAATTGATGATAATGCCTGGTGCTTCCTCTGGGAAGAGCCCTAGAAATGGGCTGGGTAAACAGCACACAGACTGCAGACACTGTGGCATGTTTGCTGAGGGGACCTTCAGCCAGCAGTGCACAAACATTCTGGAGAAACTGGGTGCTCCTGAATCAACAGGCCCTTACTCCAGCCAAATGTGAAATTGTTTCTCCTGGATGAGATAAAGGCACTGGCAGAAATGATGAGTTATTAGGTTAGTCGTCAGCATCAGCTTTGCAAATGCAGCCAAATTCCAGCTGACTCCAGTTAGCCTGGGAAGACTGCACACAGCAGGTAAATGAGGCAAATAGATGATGAGTCAGGGAAGTAGTTTTCATACCTTTTTGAAGAGGTCAAATGCACAGTTTTCCCAAGTGGGTCATTCCGTTGTACTTTGACATGTACCAAGCACTTGCACCAGTTTATTTTTACCTGACCTTTGTTTTCTTTTATGTATTGAAAAGTCTTAAATCTTAGTCTCATTTTGTCTGGAACATAAAGGTCATATTAACCATTTCCTACCAGGAGAACCTGGGAATAAGCCAGAGAAGCTCCTCGTGGGTGGGCAGGATGGATGTTTTGACACATCTTCGTGGGATTCCTGATTTGCACAACCATTATCAGTGCTTAGCATAGGTCTCAGCTAAGACCAAGGCTCACAAAGTTTCGTACATACCCCAAAGCTTTGTACACCTATATGTAGTAAGAAATCACACAGTCTCAAGAGAGCTTTGGTCCAAGTCTTCCATGTTATTTGGAAACTCTGTTCTTGAGTTACATACCAGAGAGATTTAAGGACCTGCCCTGAAGCCTCAGTAGATGATGCATAGTTTGACACAGGAGTTATGGCTCAATTTTGCAGCTTACAAGCTGATACGAAGAAATTCAATGGCTTAGGCAAGGTCAAGCAAGAACCCAGCCCTTATCCACAAATCCAAAGTATCAATTGCTGAGTGTGAGTAATGGATAGGGAAGGGAGATGTCAGAGGCCAGTGTAGGAAAATAGAACAAATGAGGAGCTGAATGTTGAGACTGAGGCTGACAGGAGAAATGGGCTGCGGTGAGGGAGATGCTGGGAGTAGCTTGGATAGGATGGGAGCTCCTCAGAAGTGATAGAAGGGGTTTGTCTCCAGTCCTGAGCCTGCATCCATCAGAGTGCCTTGCATGTACTCCAGAGCAGTGCAGACTTTGACTAAAGCCAGGCACATCTCAGTGGAGGGAGCCAGCTGGGAGCTTCATCCCTAGCTAATATAAACCCAATTCCTTCGTGGTTGTGAGTTTCTTTAAGCTTTATTTATGTACATAAATGGTTTTATTTTTAAATTATATGCTACTGATTTTATATTTTATTATTTGGTTTATAGATTATATGTAAGTTTATGTATTTATTTACATAAACTTTCTCAAGGCAGAAGCAATCTTTTAAATAGAGGCAATTTACTGCTCCATCCCTTCACACTGGATACCAACTGAGCCATTGAACAGGTGGAGTAAATCCACCCCAAAGGGCAGGTGGATGGAACTGAGCTTTTCCTGCACAGACCTCTGATAAGTGTAATCAGCTGGAGCTGACACTGCTTAATCTGGGCTGGCA
Source organism: Oreocharis arfaki (assembly GCA_013398015.1). Classification (NCBI taxonomy): domain Eukaryota; kingdom Metazoa; phylum Chordata; class Aves; order Passeriformes; family Paramythiidae; genus Oreocharis; species Oreocharis arfaki. The sequence continues at coordinate 979,237 of VZRR01003188.1, forward strand.
GGAAGGCCATTTAGCAGTGTGTCCTTGACGTGAGTATCTCTCCTCTACAGTTATCACAGAGCCCAGACTCACTGAGTTTCAGGGTGTGCAATATAGTTCAGAAGAGGAATCTGAGTGTCTTGGCCTTTCCCTGTGGAAATATGTGTGTGCGGAAGGGGGAGGATGGATCTCACTCTGCTCAGAACATATGTTATTGATCCTGAACAGGGAGGTTTTATGTGCTGGGTGGGGGGATGCCAAGCTAAGTAAAGACGATTTCTTTTATTATGGTTGCCGCTTTTGCATGGATGTTGTTCTGGCAAAAATATTGCTGTGGGTTTATAAATTATGTGTGTCCAAAAGGAAGGACTGGTAAAACCTCCCTTTGTCCTCGGAGCAGCGTTTGCTACAGGAAGATGGATTGGCTGCTCTTTTTGACATGAGCGATGAGGCCGGGATTTTCTCTCGTTATAATTGATCATGTAAGCTGACAATAGAAGACACTTCTCCAGCAGATCTGTATTCATCCTCTGCCGCACTGCAATTTCTTGCTACTTGTAAGTAGAAGCTCTGAGCTGTGCCTGGAGCCATCTCCACAGCCTGTGCAGCCCTGTCTGCCCCCTCCCTGGGCTACCCAGACCTCTGGCACGCAGAGGTTAAGTCCACCATTGTATCTCAGGGGTTATTTTTCTGCAGCCTGTTTATCTTCAGTCCCAGGTCATTAATAAACATCCTTTTTCAAATACTCTGGACATCTGGAATATGGTTTGCTTGTCTTGTGAGACAATGATATCCTTTTAGGCTGGTAAGGGAAGGATGAAGACTAAAGATCCCCTTCTTTGCAAAACAGTCTACATGTTGTTCTCTTTTACTCTAATTCATTCACCTGCCAGCTGGGATTGCAGGCTGCTGAAGCATTTAAGCAGGTATTTAACTGTCATGTACATGTACAGACTCATTGGTATCGCCTCCCTGTCACCATCAGTGCACAATGTGGTATTTGCACCCTAAGCACAGGCAAAGCCATTTGGAAAAAAACAACATCTGCTCCTTTAATATAAGACTAACTACTCCTATACCTGCAGCATGGCAGCAAACCTGGTAATTTTCAGCTCTTTTAATTTCATTTAATACTTGTTTAAACTATTTTTTTTTTTTTTTTAAGAAAAATAGCCAACACAAGAAGTTCTTCAGTTGAGACCTAGGAAAATGCAGGAAGATTTCATAGGTCTGTTCTGCTCAATGGGAGTCAGCTGCACAGCTCTGAGAGAGCAGTTTTTTCTCTCATTTTACACTTATTTTTCGAAAATGAGCCAAATTCTATAAGCATCTTTTTCTATGTAATAACCAGAGAGAGACTTTACGGTTCCTAGTCCAGATGGAGCAGGCATCAAGATTTAGGTGAAATGCACCCCTCCCCTCCTGGCCTTATGTGTTGCTGTGCTGTAGCATCTACTGTGATTAGTGGGGTGGTGGGACAAGGCTCCCAGTGCTCTAAACCCTCTGTCATCCCTGGGAAGTACAGACTTATCTGCTGACTGACAGGCAAACCCCACAGAGCTCAATGCACACAGTGGTTTAGAACAGCCCCTCCTGATGGGTTCCACTTGCAGGGGAGGTCACAATACTTAACTTAGGTGGAAGACAGAAAAAAATTAGCCCCAGGATTTGCAGCCAGAACCTGGGTCTTGGCCTTTCCTCCGTCACCTTGTTGAGGCTGGAAACTCTGTGATGGGCACTCTGTCTCTGCAACTAGCAAGTCATGATCACATCAGACATGTATGATGTGGAGCTACTGTCAACATTGTGCCTCAATTTCAACCTATGGAAGCTTTTGCTAGAAACATTTTAATGAGGCCTTTTGGGGCTTGTAGCAACCTCCAAAACACCAGGCTGCCTGTTTATGACGAGCAGCTAACAGAGCATTTTGCTAATGATCATCTATTGATCATTCATTAACCTCTCCTAAATTACGAAGATTGAAACCTCTCAGTTGCATGCTCTGCAGGTGTCTGCCATTGCTGCTTCATGCCGTTTACATGTCCTGCAAAATCAAAAAGATTTTTGGGCCCCCCTCCACCCCCTCAGGCCAGGAGGGAAAGGAGACAAGCCCCTTTGTGAGCCATCTCCAACTGAGCCCTCCTGGCACAGTGTGGCATCAGAGGAGCAGTGTTTTATAGACTTCAGTGGTTGCATTTCACCATTCCTCTGTGAGAAGACACTCCCACAGAAGTAACATAGAAAATTGTGCCTAGAGCTGGAGTGGGGTTAGGGGTCAGCAGGCAGCCCCGCATGACTCACGGCTGAGGAATGTGCAAGCAGACCCTGCTCCTGCAGTGGGCACAGTCCTCCCACGGCACTGCCCCCGTGGCACTGCTCTCTGCATGGAATCCATCAATCTCCTCTCAGGATGAGCACCCTGGTGTCACCTTGGCTAACTGGAGCAGCTCCCGTGTCATGCTGCAGTCCAGAAATGGCTCTTAAGATACTCCCAGTGTTATTCCCCAATGTGTGGAGCAAATGGAAGAGGTACTGTGTTTGGGGAGCCTCTTGGTCAGGTTCGTACTCCCACCCCAGAACAAGTGATGGGTGATGAAGGCTGCAGATGTCTTTGTTTGAAAATACATCATCAGACCAGCTATTTCAACCAGGAACAGTCTGTTAGCAGTGGTTTGTAGCTCCAGATGGTCATCCTGGCTTCTCATCCCTTCCAGTCTCACTGGAAGAGACTTCTGTCACCTTGGTTTCACCAAATTCATTTGCCCAGCTGTGTAAAATGACCCAAGTTTAAGTAACCCTGTTGACCTTCTAGAGAAGGGCTACTCTGTGCTCCCTGCAGAGAAGAAATTCCTGGAGACGATGATGTGAGCCTTGGCTGGTCAGAAATATGGTCTTACTTTCCACAGCTTTTTGCCAGATCACATCTTATTTTACTGCCTCAAAACCAGAGAAATATTAGTGAATATTATTTGCTGATAATATCACCAGGGCTTGGCTAGTTCTCTTACTTTGTAGGAACTTTATGGAAAATGCACATACCAAGTGCTAACATTACCTCAAGCAGTGTGACGGATGATGTAAAAAAAGTTTTATTACTTTTGATTCTCAGAGGTGCCCCAAAATATCCAGGCTCACCCAGAGCCTCTTTCAAAGCTGCACTGTGAAGCAGGGACTGGTTGAAACACAGAGCCTCTAGCAGCAGCTGTATGTGCAGAACCAGCTGTGGCTCTCAAGGTGGGAATGAAGGGAGGCTGGCAGTGCATCACTGAGCACCCAGGGAAGGCAGCTGGTGAGATTTTGAGAGTTGAGGGTTGTGATATGCCCCTTTTTTCCTGCCATGTCATTGTCCCTTGAAAAATGTGCATATAAACCCAGGTCATGTTTGCACTGGGATGATCCCAAACTAAGATGATCTATATGCAGTCAGGGGGGTTTTTGTGCCAAAATGCCTGCACAACCACAACATGCCTGGCTGGTGCTCCTCACAGCCTCAAGATGCTTTGAGATGCTGAAGTAAATTACCCATGGGCTGCATGTCCCATGGTGGACCCTGTGCTTGCATTTCATGTGAGGCACATGGGTGCAGCACAGCCCCCTCCTCTCCCACCTCCTGCTCTGGGTCTGCACCCCTCCTTCAGAACCTCGCTCTCCTGTCAGGTCTTCCGCTGCCTCCAGCTCTCCCTGCACAGACACATCACATGCGAGAGGCGCACTTTCAGCCTGGCTGCAGCGCTTGTGCACTGCGACTGCTTCACAACTGGAAAAGGGATTACCAGGAACAACTCTCATTTTCTGTGTACACCTGTAGAGATATATATCCTCCCATCTGAATAGAAGAGACAGCTCCACCCCCTCTGTAGGATTAGAAAACTTTTCATTGTTTCTATTACGTTTCAACTGCTGTGGGCTTGGTTTGTCCAGGATTTATCGCAGCTCATAATGTGTTTACAATGAGAAAACTCCTGGCATGCTCTTTTCCAATTACCTGGTGGGATCTATCACTGCAGAGATGGCAAATGAAGTGCAGGACCCCAATAAAGAGTATGCATTTCTGTGGCATCTGAATAAGAAAAGCCCTTTTGCAAATGATACATTTGGTTTTAGAGTCCCAAACTGTTGCAGACATCATGGATCAAGGTTTACTGAGAAAAACTACATATGCTGGTGACTGCTCAGGTACATGTGAAGGGGACAAGTTTGCACTGGCTTGTTAGGGAGCAAGTCTCCTCTGTACGGAAATGAATCAGCAAGGCAGACAGTTTATGGTCTTCTGGGAGTCTGCAATGGCTTTGAGTTTTAGGGGAAAAGCACAACTCACACGTAACCTGATTTCCTAGAGAAATAAATACACCCCTTCTTTTAGATCTTTGACTGAGGTCTTGGCCACTTGCAGTCCTTAAGAATCGCAGAACACCCCTCTCAAGAGCTGCACCATTAATTAAAGTCCCTCATTCACATTTCAGCTTTGCATTCCTGCACTGTGTCCCTGGGCTCTGCACTCCTGCTTTGAGCAGCTCTGCAGCACAGCCGTGACCTGTGAAGGTGTCACAGCACACCCAGAAATACCACGGGGCTGCATCTCACTTGTTGCAGAGAAATTACTTTCTGTGACAAAGTTTCACAGATTAATAGCATCAGAGAAAACCAGCCTGAAAGAGAATTTGAGAGGTCACTACGCAGATCCCTTGCCCTAAGACAGGTTTGACAGTACTGAAGATAATCCTGACAGGTGTCTCTCTAATCTGTCCTCAAAAAAAAAGACTGTGGTGTGAAGATTTCACAGCTTCCCTTGGGCATCCAACTCCATGCTTCATTATTTTGAGAAAGTTTTTCATAATTTCTAACTGAAGTCTTTTTGCTGTAGTTAAAATCCATAATTTCTGACCCCTTTCTGGGCACAGATGGATTATTCCTTTTCTTCCCAAGGGCATTTTTGCCTTGTTTCAAACATTTATCTTTCCCTGGTTCTCCTCCAGGTTCTCCTTCCACGAGTGCAGTGACCAAACTGCCTATTAGGCCCCATCTCAGTCCTGATAAATGGCAACGCTCCATCTGTCATGGGGATCAGGAGAAGGTGACCGAGGGATGACACTGTTCAGAGATGTCACCACCATTGAGAAGCAGCACACTGCCTGCACACTCACCAGTGCTGCTGGTGTGAATAAATACCCTCAGCATGTGAGTCACGAGTGCAGTGGCTGTGAGGACCTGTTGGCTGTGGCTGCTGGCACATCCCTCACCTTGCTCATTAGCCGTTCAGAGCTAACAAACGAAAATGAGCACTGAGGCATCTGAGATTGTGCCTAAGCTGTGGGAAGCCAGGCTTTAGGAGGCTTTACGCATTCTTGAAGAAATTACATGGGTCTGTGACTGTGTGGGCAAGGAAGATTCTAAACAGCTCACTCTACAAAGTCCTTTCATGTCCCTTAAGAGTGAGCCATGCTCCCAAACCCAGCACCAGCCTGAGAAACACAGACTGGTCCCTGTGGGCCCTGGAATGTCACTCTGCCTCTCTGCCTTGGTACTCCAAAGAGCTTCAAAGCAAAAGGAACATTTATTTACTAGCATTGACTAGTACCATCAGAAGATGGTTCATGCCAGGGGGACACAAAAGCAAAAAAAATGTGCACCAAGTCAGTTCAGGGAACAGATCCACCAGAAGACAACTTGTGTTTCTTTTCCCCTGAGATCAGATCTGTTCCCTGTACAACTGCATGAACCCTAAAATGTCACAGGAAGCCTGATGGGAAGGAGGGGCCAGCGCCTGGGGAAGGAAGGTGAGAATTGCCAGCTGCTTATAATGACTGTAATTAAGTGCTGACTAAGTGTCCTGGGTTGCAGTATATTCTATTACCATCATTGTGAGCTGTGAAACCAGGTGGGGCAGTGTTTCTTTGCCTCCTCCCTCCGGACTATCTTCTGTTAATGGGCGCATCTGTGCCTTGCCAAAGGACTCATAGATAACGGGCTCTGGGCTATCTCCTGTTAATGGGCCCATCAGTG